>JAQGBX010000246.1:0-41398 GCA_034698745.1 Megaphyllum sjaelandicum | reverse complement strand
AATGAGAAGCTTGGCAAAACACTAGATTTTCTTAAAAGTCTAGCAGAAGAGTATTGGGGATGGAATTGCTAGCAGACAGTGCAAGGAGAGCATTTTGCTTTCAGTTGGAAAAATTTCCCTGACCACTCACAAATTTCCATGACATTTCCCTGACTTCCCTGACCTGTGGCCACCCTGCGGACGAATTCGAATTCCGAAGGATCCATTCAAAGAGGACGTCCTCATGTTGGGGGATAGGTTGTCAAGTCACGGACACAATGTGGACAGGAGGACCACCATCTCGGAAATCCAACTCGGTAAAAAAAATGTCAAATATAATCAGTTCCCGAAGTAAAAGGGAAACTGAGCGCAATATCGCATTGGTGATGTGTTTATAACTTGCAAAAGTCAGTAAACAGGGTACCTCCACAGTCCTGGAAAACCTGGAAAATTAAGTCGAACTTAAAAGCTCGACAGGGTCCATTTGTAAACTTTCAAATTTTCCCATGCAGTATAAATTGTCAAAGTTTTCTTTTTTCTCGAGCATATAAACTCGCAAAATGTTCAACCTTTTCCGAGGTCAACTTTACAAATTTTTCCACGTTTTCTCGAGGACAAATTTTCAAAAATTTCCAAGTTTTCCCGAGGAAAAATTCGCAACATTTTTCACGTTTTTCCAATTAAAGCAAAAATCTTCAACATTTTCAACAGTTATCGAGTACAGATTTGTAAGATTTTCAACTTTCCCGACTTTTCCAGGTTTTAAAAAAAATGTCATTGACCAACAACAACGTTAACAATTTATATATATTTTGAAAAATCGACACAGAAAATATATTTTTCAAAATTTACTAATGACAATTTTGTATTCATAAATGTCCTCGAAAAACGTGATGAATTTTGCCAATCTGTCCACGGAAAAGGCGTGGAGAATTTTGCCAATTTCTCCTCGGGAAACGTAGAAAATTTTGCAAATTTGTACATGTACAAGGAAAACGTGGAGAATTTTGAAAATTTGTACCCGGAAAGCGTGGAGAATTTTGAAAATTTGTACTCGACTACGTTGAATTTCCCTGACTTTTTCAAAACAAGTCATTCTTCCATGACTTCTCCAGACATTTTCAATTGACTAATAACTGCCCATCACTGCCTTCTATAGTCGTCTTAAAAAAAGCTCAACTGTGCGACTGTACACAGCCGAGTCTGAAGAGAATTTAGGAATTCCAGCAACAGTTTTGCATCAAATTGTACGCATCGAGTCCATGGTGTGCCAGGGCAGAAATCCACCAATGGCGATGCAGCGCCTCGTTCCGCGCTACGGAATTTCAATTCCATAACAGTTTCCACGCATGTAGTCTATATTTTGTAGCGTCAGCCATTCGCATCCGTGACCGGTCCACTCATCCTCACTTGGTTATACGAAATAATTGATGACGGCATCGATACGTTTTGTGCTATCAAATGTCATGACACCGGCCAATTGGGCGCTATGGATGGATGGCTGAGATATACCGTTCAGCCTCGATAGGCCGCTTCTCTCATTTTTTACTGGCAAGATTAATTAATAAACTAGTAGCTGGTATAAAAATGCCAAAATGCCACTGGCGCAAAATGGGACGCAATAAAGGGGAAGCTCTTTTTTTTTCATTTGGCAAATTCCCAAAATTAAAATCGGAGCACTCGAGCTTATTGGAACGCTCGATGCGTTGGAGGATCTTTTACATTTTATATAAACTGCGCTTAACGCTTAGTTGAGTGCCTGTGATTATGCCGAATAAAACGCATTTTTATTCCATTTCCCTAGATTTACTTTTACGGGCAAAGCCTCAGAAATTTCAAAAGTTCCTCATACTGTAAACTACAGTATAAAGCTGGTCATACACGAGGCAAATTATTTCTGGAAACTTGCCAATTTAAGTTGGGTTCGAAAAGTCAAGCGCATATTTCTGAACATTTTTTAGTTTTTCACATTAGAATTCGCATTCTAAAAGACAGAACTTTTTGAACGTGCCATGTTTCCAGAAAGAATTTGCTTCGTGTATGACCAGCTTAAGTAACGCATGAATTTGCTCGATTCTTTGAGCTCAAACTAAGTTCGGAAAGATCCACGGCTTCGACAGGGGACCCCAGAAATTTCAATTTAACCTTCCCTGATTTTTCCAGGTTTTTAAACAAATTTCCCTGACTAATGACAATGTCAAAATTGACCTATGCCAATACTATCCACGATTTTGCAAAATTTAATAATGACAATTTTCCTATGTTAATTTTGAAATTTTTTTTCACAAAATCAGTATGAAAAACGTTCCAAATTTGTTTTCAAAAAATGATGAAAGTTTTGCAAATTTGTACTCGGAAAAAGTCGACATTTTTTGAAATTTATACTCTGAAAAGTGGAGAATTTTGGAAATTTGTCCTCGGAAACACTTGAAATTTTTGCAAATGGGAAGTTTGTAAATGGGTCCTAAGCTATACCACGTAGAAGCATTAATTTTGGATTGTGACAACATTAATACATGTACGTTGAATTTCCCTGACCTATCAAAATAAGCCATTGATTCTTCCCAGACTTTTCCTAGTCTGGGGAAACCCTGTTTTAAGGCCGTCTAAAATTATCTCCCACTTGAAAGAAGATGGAACCAGAGATGGTCATTTGTTATTTAGTCGACTGATCAATCATGACTAACGTCTAATCACTCATGTGTTAGTCAAAATTAACGACTAATTTGGTTAGTCCTTTTTGTGGCTCTTTCGATTGATTAGTCGTAATTTAGACTAATGAGACTAACACTCGTTAGTCATTTGTTGCTGTATATGCATCGACTAACAGTCTAACTTCGTATCTATGTATTGAATTGAGAAACAATGTAAGCAATGTTTGACAATTTGGCATCTGTCGAAAAATAGCGAAAGTATCGAAATTTTACAAAACTGGCAAACTTGTAGACAATTCTCAAAACTGTCGAAATTCGCAGCATATTGTTTAAAAATTCTCAAAATTATTGAAAATTAACAATACAGTACTGTCGAAAAAATCTGCAAAACTGTCGAAAATGTACAAAGCTGTTCATAATTCGAAAAATAGCCTTCCTCCGAGGCTATTTAGTCATTCATTCTAGTAATGATTGAAAATTTTATTCGGCTAATACTTTAATTCTGGTCCAGGGACTAATCCTACAATGATTGATTTTGAACAAACTAAATTATTGTAGTCATTTTTATTTTAGAATGACTATTTTAGATATGATTGAAAATGTATTCGACTGACGCTCAACTCCGGATGTAACACCAAAAAAATATATTCATGCTGTTTATAACATGTCCATTTCTAGAAATTCCACATTACAGGTAGATCATTCCACCCCAATTCTACATCATTATTACATGTAATGAGCTTTAATTAACTCCAGCCCATCTCCCTCACTCTGACCCGCCACTAGTCTATAGCCTAGACTAGAGGCCTAGACTATAAAGGAACGTACTAAGTACAGTAGGCCTATTTCTAGATCCCAAAACAATATAGGCTTCCGACTACCTCTATAGTGACCAGTGGGCCGATTCCAGGCGTAACATTTTTGTTTTCCTGTCAAAAATTTCATGATCGGGTAGTGGACTTCCACAAAATCCAGGTGGCGGTTCAAGCAGAAACCGGACATTAGGTAACAGGTACACCGGCAGCGTTCAGGTCCGTCCACTATGCCATGGCATGCATCAACAAATTTAGCTAATGCAATTTGTTAACAACATTTACCCGAACAACAGGTGCCTCGGAGGGGTCGATCTGGTTTTTTGGCCAGAACTGCGTCATCGAGAAAAGAAAATCCCAAGGTGACGTCACTTTTAAAGAGTCCAAGCAAAGCTGCTTAGGCGCCATTCAAAAAGGATGTCCTCAAAATTTGACCAAAACTGGACTTCCCTCTACCCCCTGCCCGCTTTGTGTCCAGTCAATCAGGACACCCCCCTCCTACTTCTTTTTCCCTCCCTCCCTATTCGGACGTCCGAAACTTTTGTACTCGGAAAACGTAAATTTTGAACTCTGAAAAGGTTGAGAATTTTACCATTATGTCCTGAGAATCTGTAGGAAATTTTGCAAATTTCTCCTCGGAAACTGTTAAAAATTTTACAAATCATTACTCGAA
Organism: Megaphyllum sjaelandicum; assembly: GCA_034698745.1. Classification (NCBI taxonomy): domain Eukaryota; kingdom Metazoa; phylum Arthropoda; class Diplopoda; order Julida; family Julidae; genus Megaphyllum; species Megaphyllum sjaelandicum. The sequence continues at coordinate 37,280 of JAQGBX010000246.1, read as the reverse complement.
AACTTGAGCCATGGTCAAAATGGACAACCCTCAATCAGTATATGGACAAAACGGAGAACTTAGTAAACATGGTGGACACATTGTTTCACAAATATGTTCGACTTGTATGAGTGACGAAGATATCTCCAAAAATAATTTTGGAGGAGATTTTTGTCAAGCTTGAACAGTCTACTTGGAATGTTTGATGTGATCGTTCTCCATCTAACCGTGTGACCGAACACGGCATATGTGAACTTAAACAATGCACATTTGGCTTCTGATAAACAGCCTCATTGGATTAGTACTACTATTACAAGGTTCCCCCCAAAACTTCATTGTTAAATTCACTGACTTGTCCAGGTTTTTAAAATTTTGCAAATCGGCACAGGACATTATTCAGTAATTTGAAAAATAGTAAATAAGATTTAACAAACTTTTAACAAAAAAAAATACAACATTTTGCAAATTTGTACTATGAAACGGTTGAAAATTTGGCAAGTAATGGGGAAATCTAACAATTTTTGCAAATGGGCCCTGAGCTAACCACGTGAAGACTAACTTTGGATTGTGACAACAATATGCTGAATTTCCTTGACTTTTCCATGTTTTCCAGGTCTGGGGGAATCCTATAGTATGTGGTTGGAAACCTGGCTGAAGCACGTCTGTTTGTTTGTCGATGGAGGAAAAGGTGTAACGCAGTTGTAACTTCAATATGGCGGCTACAATTGCTTCACCAATTTGGCGATTTGGTGGCACAGACTTTTCGGCAAATGTCCAAAAATGCGTAATACTGTAGTTGTACATGTATCGGCACACACTGCTTAACCCAGACCATAGTCAAGGCTCAGAAGTAACCGAGTGCTCATTAATAAACAAAGAATCTGCAGAGCGGCCCAGACCTCGGAAGTCGGCGATGATGCAACGTTCAGCAGTTATCCGAGAAAGACTTTTTTATAGCAATTGTTGACTGATGCGAAGATCCTGCAATTTTCGAAGCAATGTGAAGGTCTGTTTCGCAATCCAGAGACAGGGTGTCCGCAGTCGAGTTCTTGGACAACGGATGTGCAGCGATGAAGAGTACATACAAAGTCACTATACATCCAGAAGAAATACGACGTTTAACATTTAAAGTTATTTCACACGTGGTCCGACCAAAAACGGAAGTGTGTACTGGTTTCCGGTGTGTATTTAAAGACGAGTCTCCCCCATCGAATAATCGTTTTAAAGATAATCAAAATTGATTCTCGAAAGTGAGGAAATCGAGCGTTCAGGGTACCAAGAAGCTCCTTAACGTTCGAAAAGCGAAACTTCCCTGACTTTTCAAAGTTTTTAAAACGAATTATTGTCATATTTATTTCAAACAATGACAGCAAACGAAGACTGGTCAATGAAAATACAAAAATTACATACAGTATGATAATGATATCCACGATTTTGCAATATTTTGCAAAACCGACAGAAGAAAATTTTCCATACACAGGTACCAAAATTCACACGCGCAAATTTATCCTACTAAGACGTTGAACATTTTGAAACGTTGTCCTCGGAGGAAAATATGGAAAATCCGTCATCGGAAAATGCTGACAAGTTTTGCAAATCTATATCATCGGAAAATAATGATAATTCTTCAAATGTGTACTCTGAGAAGGTGGAACATTTTTCAAATGTGTACTCTGAGAAGGCGGAACATTTTTCAAATTTGTACTCTGAAAATATTTAAAATTCATCCTCGGAATTTGCACCAGAAAATCGAAACTTTTCCAAGTTCCAAGACTTTCCCAGCCCTTTCCAAGAGCTCCCTGACTTTGCCAGGTTTTCGAAGTAAGCGGAAGTGAGCGGCTAGGTATAGTTCCCACCCGTCGAAATGAAACAATTTCAACACCAAGCCCAATCTTGTTTGTTGTTAGCAGAGGTACGACTGTAACATCTTCCTATTTTTGTCCTCTATCGGGCGTCACCATGGCCCGTCAGTTATCGGTGCTACAGGCGAGATTGGAGCGAGGTACGATAAGCGATTACCGCTCAATTACGTCCCGATTGTTGATAAATAAACGACCGAACCAAAATGCTAATAAACCCCGCTTGAATCACGAGGGGAAAGGTAAAAAAGTCGCTTTACTCAGCAGTGACTAACCACATCTTACGCACTCCACGCTGGGGTATTACTCACCGGCTCGCGAGCCACCTGATGACGTCAGACGGGGTCAATCCCATCTCACCGTAACGACTGGGCGCACAATGTACATGGACGCTAACTTTCGATTGCGGGCCAGTTTACGCAACTTTTATCTCCAACAATCCTCGATAAGACAACGTTAAAAAACGCACGGTATCGGAAAAAAACAACAGACTAGGTTTGCTGAGAAAACTAACATTTCGCTTTTAGTCATCTCTTAATTACCTATTATTTCATTTTCAACTTCCCTGACTTTTCCAGGTTTTGGAAAAACAATTTCCCCGACCAATGACCATATCAAAAATTGACATACATGTGTATTTTGCAAAATCGACACTGGAAAATAGTTTGTGCAAAATTTACACAAATGACAATTTTGTATTCGGAAAATGCTGCACATTTTTACTCTGAAAACGTGGCAATTTTACAATTTTGATCTCGGACAACGTTGCCAAATTTGTACACGGAAAACGAGCCCTGAGCTAAACAAGTTGAATTTCCCTGACTTTTTCAAAACAAGCCATTCTTTCCTGACTTTTCCAAGTTTACTACTATAGGTCTGGGGGTACCCTGCACTCATTACAAACCGTCAAGTATTTTCACTATTTTGTCCACCCCTAAATTTCAGTTTTCCCAAGTACTGATCTTCAACATTTTCAACTGTTTTCTAGTATAGAATTGTAAGATTTTCAACAGTTTCCGAGAAGAAATCTGCAAAACTTCCAACAGATTCTGAGGGCAAATTGGCAAAATTCTCAATCTTTTCTGAGTGCAAAATTTACGTTTTCCGAGTACAAATTTGATAATACATGTAGTACTTAATTGTACTTTAAGTTTCGGGGGTCCTTATTGATCGGATAAAATGCGGACAGGTTGTAGAGAGGAGTACAATTTTGACAAATAAAAAAAAAATTGAGGACGTCCTTTTTGAATGGCCCCTGGGGTTGGCATCTGAGCGCCAACTTGCCTTTCGTAGAAGGCGCTGGTGGAAGTGACGCGTTCCTCACCATGGCCGGCGTTACCTTGTACGGCGAAAAAGGTGCTTTGAGGAGTGTTTACGTTATAGCTTTTCGCCTAAACTGTGTCACGTAAATAAACAAGGGAAAACATGCTTGTACCCTTGTAGCGGGGGTCGACCCGCGCCAAACGAGTGACAGGAGTGACGAACGGCGTAACACGACCCTAGCCTGGGCAAATTGGGCAAGTGTTGCGTGGGGCTGATGGAAAACCCTTTCCCGTCTGCATGGGAGGTTCCAGCCAGAGCCAAGACTTCCGCTTTTGCCATAGTTGACGAGCTGATAAACAATCTTGAAATCCAGCATTACGGGGAACGTTTTATCCCCCCCCCCCTCAGTGTTTATAAACTCGTACTTGGAAACACTTTTTCGGGTCAATTTTTCTCATCGAGTTGTACAGGTTTTCCCCAGAAATTTCCTTTTCAACTTCCCTGATTTTCCAGGTTTTACAAACTTATCTAACCAATGACAATGTTAAAAATTTGACATATTTTTCAAAATCGACATGTTGAAAACTTGTCCTGGAAAAACGTGGGAAATTTCAATTTTGACTTGGAAAATTTTTGCAATTTTGTCTTCGTAAAACGTGAAAAATTTGGCAATTTTGTCCTCAGAAAACGTGGAGAATTTTCCAAATTTGTTCTCGAGTAACGTGGAAAACTTTCTAAATTTCAACTCAGAAAATGGCATTTGAGCTAACCATGTAGATGCATTACTTTTGGACCGCAACAACATGACTACGTTGAATTTCCTTGACTTTTTCAAAATAAGCCATTCTTCCCTGATTTTCCAGGTCTGGGGTACCCTATCCTTAACAAATTCATTAATTGGCATAGCTAATTGATCGCAAAATAATTGTGATCGATTTTCTCGATCAACAGGATCGCCGATGATTTTGGAGACCCTACTTTTTTAATCCTTTCGCAGAAAACCAAAATGGGTCATTTTCTATTTGTCTTAAAATAGGCTACAGGAATTTTCTAAAAATGAGTAGAAAAACAGCAAATGCGACAACTGGTATTCCTCAGTTATCTGGTACACGTATAACGTGCGAGAAGGGCAAGAAACACATAATTACTGGTGGTTGCCACCTTATGAATTCGGATGCCATGCCCAAATATCGGACAACGCAGAAGACTGTCGTTAAACAATGTCAGTATCACTGAGCATTATCGCGACATAAAAAGTAAAATCAGACAAGACTCCCAGCAGTTAACTGATCGTTATTAGGCAACGTGGCTCTGATAATAGAAACACAAAAGATAATCCCAGCATTTCTAGCAAACTTGAAACTATTTTTCGTCTTGAAGATTCCTACACAAAGTCTTACCTTCAACTTAGATGTCATGATCTATCCCCGCCTCCCTCCCACATGGAGCAGACTTGGGAGGACCCATCCTTACCGATTATCTTTCATGGCTTTTAGATACATGTACATTGTCTAGAGAATGTCACAAATTAGTACAATGTGAGCTAGTTAGTGACATTCCAGAAATTCGGGATAGTTCTTTTGAACCTGGTAATGAGTAATCCCATCCGCTCTGTCATTCTTGCAATCATCTCCCAAACGCCATGACCACGACTGGCCTTGGGCGTCGTTAGAAAATCTACCCCATCATCTTCTGGAGTAGGACACGAATGGACGAAGAAGAAGATAATGCACTAAGAGGACTCAATCCCTTCTGGGATATTTATTCTTGGTATTAGTTGGTCGGAACTTGTTAGTGGTTCGCAGCAAGTTTTTAACTTTAATTTTTACGGTTATATTGGATTGCAACTTTTAGACTGCTTTCCATAACAAGTGACTAATCTGTAGGCTTAAGTTAGCCACCCGTGTTGGTTCTTGGGTTTGTTTGGTTATGGATTTTTAACGTTGGCCTATTTCTGCTACGAGGCTAAACACCAATGCCAGATGATGTGCTAGCATCACCTACCTGGGAATGTTGCCTACGAAGGGGGACTTCCACCCCAAGAGGGATCTTTAACGTGTATAATGCAAATGGGATCAGCACGCGACCACGGTTCAAAATCTTATCTGAAAGATCCGCAATGGGTGTGTTTTTAGATAAATGCTGTAAGGATTGGCCCTATTAGAAAGTTGAACAATTCAGGAAAAAACGTACGTTGTATTTGGAGTATGGTTTCTTTACAAATACGACACTTAAATCAAACCAAGTTAAACCCCCCTAGTATCACACACACAAACAAGGTCGATGAACGAGCCCTAGTATTCACGGCCCAAATCATGTGGCAGTCTATTACTCCATGGTGACCACAGATTTGTAACAGTTTCTTGGTTTTTTCACGAGTCTTTCAAAGGACAGTAGGTCACCACTAACCACCGTCTTTACCTGGCAAAAGACGACCCATCCAATCTACATCATCCCAACACCTGACCATACATGCACTCGGTGCTGAAAGCCAAAGAAACCAGCGTTCACCAAAAGACTCCGGGGCATGATTTTCGCCCTTGTGGCACGAATCTAATCCCCGTTAAGTACCACCGACTGACCAGCAAGGGATTGGGCAATAGGTTCCATTAGATTAATCAGGCTTTCCTTAGGCCTAACTTCGCATCTTGACACACTTTTTCCTCGTCATTGTTGAGGCGCAGGTTCAGCATTCTTGGGCTGGGTAGGGCAAGCAGCAGCAGCCGGATCCGTTTAAGATATCCTTTCATTAAAACCGTCGTTGAAACTCGAGGGTTACCATAAACTCCCCGCTTCCCAACGTCCAAAACTTGGCCATAACACGCAACGTTCCAAAAATCGAGAATTTCTAAAAAAACTACAAAAAAAACCTGGCCAAGAAACTAAACCGTCCAACAGCCGCTCGAAAGAAACACGGTTTGGGGGAAAGTATCGTCCGGAGCGAATTTCGGGCGAAAAAGACTGAAAACGAAGGCAGAAAAGACGGCAGCGATCCAGTTCTACGAAATCTGTATCGAATTTCGCGAACCACCCAAAGTTAAAAGTTGGGTTTCCAAAAAGTCCCACTTACCCGTCTCCAACTACGACACATTTGATGGCCTGCATTGTCCACGGCGGAACGAAAACGAAGCGAAATTCGAGCCGGGCTGTATTCCAAGAACGTCGTTAGCGTGAAATTCGGTGTCCAACCACTTAAAAACGAACGGAAAATCGCGAAACTTGGGAGGGGAAACTCACTCCACTACCTACTACTCGGACTACTCTTCGTTCAATTATTTAACATGGCGGACCAAAACGGGGCTGCGACCTACTAACTACGGCGCTCCGACCTTGCCCACGTCCGGTGACGTCATTCCAACGAGGGAAGCTCATAACTAAGCGGAATTCGCGCCAACTTGACGCAAATTTGAAGCTTTTAAATTACAGACGAGGGCAACTTCTTTGCATATTTTTCCCTTGATTTTTTTTGAGTATAAAATACATGTAGTGCTAAAAATGCACAAATTAAGGTCGAAAACAAAAGATAGCGCTCTAGATCGGCTGGGCAGCTTCGCAATGCATTAAGTACAGGTCGTGGCGGAGCATCGTCGTTTTACGAAATGGAAAGCTCCCTAGCGTACTTCCGTGCTTAAACCGTAAGGGGGCAGTAGTCACCGTCCAAATGGCGTACGCGTTGCGATTGGTTTTCATGCACTTCGAAGTTCGATGTACGAATTATATAAAACGAAAATTAAAACGCTGATTAAATAGTGGTCTCTGCAACCGCATGGCACTGTGGCAGCAGATTTTGGCGCTTGACGCTCGATACAACGCCCATCGCACCACCACCAACCCGCAGTTTCGTAAGTATGTTTGTTAGTCGGTCAGGTGTGACGTCACTAGCTGTCAATTTGTGTTATATTAAATTGTTAATTTGAAAGTACTCAATTGGACCTAAATTAGGTCATTAAACCAAAGAGCATTGCATGCATGATTATAGGCAGCATAAGTAAGTAGAACCAGCTAGTAAAAGCAGCATGTAGTAACACAGTATGGTAATAATGTAGTGGACTTGGACGCAAGGATGCAGTATACATGTACTGTATGCATGAAAGACCTGAGTTCGATCCCGGTCAGTTTTCCATTTTTTTTAAACCTTGTATAAATTCGTTACGTCTAATCAATTTTTAAATTCACATTTGATTGTACCAGGGCTCAATCGTATTAAAATCATATTAAAATTTTTTTATTTTTGTGCTTTCATGCACTAGCTGGTAATTTAACTCATGCATTCCAGCATTAGTTTTGTTAGCTTATCTTGGCCTAATTTTGAGAAAAATTATCTTCTCAATTGCCTTGTACTGTATTTTGTTGGAACAAAATGCACATTACATGTCGAATGCTGTTACGATATATGCGCCGGCGGTCGAGTCGGTTACGCGCTTGCCTCTGGATCCTAACTAGCGACATTTGCTTCCCGGTCGAGGTCGGTGAGAATTTTGAGAATGTGCAAAATTCTCTAAGTGGCGGCTCTTTCGGATGAGAGTTTAAACGGAGGTCCCGAGTAGATCCCATTTGCACTCTGAACGTTAATGATCCCTCTTGGAAAGTGGAAGTCCCCCTTCGTAGGTAATATATATTCCCAGGTAGGACGTGACCCTGGCACATCCCCTGGCGTTCATGTTTAGCCTCGTAGCAGGAATAGACCAGCGTTAAAAATCCACAGGCAAACAAACGATATCTCATGCTAAATTTTGTCTGGTTCTTCTCAAAGGCACGCAGTATATTCGCCGTCGAAGCCAGTTGCTCGGAGAAAATGCGAAACAAGAGGTAAGCTGAAGCAGGCAAGAGCACTTTAAAAACATGGGTTGGTTGGTAAATATTCAACTAAAAATGTTCGTTTCGGTGATTCTCCATTTTCCTATTTTCAGAAAGATGCAACAGTTAGGCGGCAGTACCTAAAGTTACGAAGCCAGCTGCTTGCGCAGCGTTATGGAACGGTCACTGAACAGAGGTTTTAATTAAAAACAAACATTTTCAGTTATCCTATAGGTAACATTACCAAACGTAAAATCTGTCACCCATTCCTTTGCAGCAGCATACGAAGCCGAAGTTTGAGCGCTCGATCCAACAGCAGAGCCACATTGGAGGTGAGTTCTTGAAATATGTTCAGGAATGATTAGAAAATTTTTTTCAACACATTTCCTTAAAATCCATACAACCGGTTTTTTTTAAAAAAAAAAAAACAATGATTGTAAAAACCTAACGAACATACCTCGTACTTTAAAAATGCATTAAAACGTCTTTTAAATTTAGGCTTTTGAAGCGCTAGACCTCGGTGAGCCAAAACGCACCAACCCCCGGTCTAATTACGATGGTGGGGTTGTTCCTACTTATGCAGCCGATGCCAGCAGGTGGGTTACCGTTGCTGGAGTGAGGGATAAGGGATGACTTTTCTGGGTGATCTCATTTCACATTTCGGCACACTCTTTAGGGCTATCGTGGGTGGCACCAGCATTGACGAAAACTACGCTTTCGCAGGTGTACATCACATCTTTGACCAGCACACGAAAGCAGGTAGTGATAACGAATGTTCTTCAGTTCATGGGATAAACGTACTTGATAAAATCAAAACATGCAGCTAGTTATCTTCCTACTTCTACCTTAAAGTAACCGCCGTCAGGTTTGCAAATAACGACAAGTTTCGTCTGGCATGCTGCTCATTGGATGGCACGCTATCCATTTGTCAGCTCCAGCCCGCTCCAGCCACCGTGTCATGGGTGATGAAGGGTCATTCCCGTGGAGTTACAGGTCAGCTCCTTTAACTTTGATGAGCTCTTCTTTGCTTTGCAAGATTCGATCAGATTTTCTCCTCCAGATTTTGAATGGTGCTTGTCCAATGATCTCATCGTCTCCTGCTCGCTGGATGGCACTGTCCGACTGTGGAACACGCAGAACGGGAATTGTGTTCGCGTGGTCGAGGACATGTTCCGGGGGCAGCTGCTCTGCTGCAAGTTTCAGCCAATGAACAACAACATGACGGTCGTATCCTTTTACAGCTTGTTCCTCCTCTATCTTCTTTTTCTCCAAAATTTGTGATTTCGTTCCTTGACGGACCATCGAGATTGGTAACAGCAAAGGCTTTGTGCAAGTGCTCAACATCTCGACTGGCATTTACCTGCGAGGGGGAAATGGCAAAGTAGCGGGAAGAGTCCTCTGCTTGGCATTCGAGTCTTCTGGACGCACGCTTTGGGCTGGAGATGACAAGGTTAGCGCGTGTATCCGAGTTAAATCGACTTTTAAAATAATTACGTCTGTATACAAGTACGTTATATTGAGCCTGAACACCTTTCCTAGGGTATAATTGTTTCATTTCTGTTCGACATTCCGACGGGAAAGTTGACCAAAGGGCAAAGGTAAATTAAATAACGCCATTGTTAAAATCAGATAATTGCTGTTAACGAACTGTCTTTGCAGGATAACGGTGAGTGAAGATGCACCGATCACATGCCTGTCAGCCCGGAATTGGATCAGCCGGGAGGCTCGGGATCCATCGCTGCTGGTCAACTGCGCCATAAACTGTCTGGTTCTTTTCAGGTACAGCCTAAACATGTTCAAGAATTAAATGCCTGCGACAGAAGTTCGATATTTACGAATTTTTTTCGTGGTTTTGCCTTTTTTTCAGGGTAGTGGGCAAGGATGGCGGTTTGAAAATGAAAAGAAAGTTCAACATTCGGCACTCTCATCTCTGCATCCGTAGCTCGTTTTGTCCAATCATGTCGTTCCGTCAAGGCGCTTGCGTCGGTAGGGCTCTGGGAATAGATTTCTCATTTTTAAATTTAGGAAAAATCCCAATTTATTAGTTTTGCGTACTTGTACAGTAGGTGTCTTCACGAAACGATATACAGTGAAAGTCGCTAAATTAAATCACGATGGTTCCAGTGATTTTGACCGAAACAGGTGACGATTGTCAAAATTAACACAGGGTTCCTCCAGAAATTTCATTTTCAACTTCCCTGACTTTTCCAGATTTAAAAAACTTCCCTTACCAATGACAATGTCAAAAATTGACATATTTTGCAAAATTCACTAATGACAATTTTGAAAATTAACATAACGTGGAAAAATGTTCACATTTGTACTCGGAAAACGTGGAGAATGTTGCAAATTTGTACTCAAAAAACGTGGAAATTTTTGCAATGTTGCACGCGGAAAAAGTTGAAAATTTTTACTCGGAAACTGTTTCAAATTTTGCAAATATGTACTGGGGAAATTTAAAAAATTTTCAAATGGGCCCTGAGCTAACCATGTAGATGCATTAATTTTGGATCGCGGCAACTTGACTACGTTGAATTTCCCTGACTTTTACAAAATAAGTTATTCTTCCCAGACTTCTCCAGGTCTGGGGGTACCCTGTGACATGTTTTTACTGCATAGACAACACATGTTTGTAAAAAGTGTTTTTTATTCCTTCATAGATTTTATCTATAAAAGCCAGTGAAGTTCTAATGATGTAATATTCACTCTCTGGAAAGAATAAGTTAGAATTTTTAACTGTACGTTTCAGTGTCGGGTAGTGAAGACTGCAGCGTGTATTTTTTTGATGTTGAGCGGGAAACGCGGCCATGCCTAAACAAGCTACAAGGGCACTCTGCCCCTGTCCTCGACGTTTGCTTCAACTACGATGAAAGCCTCCTTGCATCGAGCGACGCACAGGTGAGTCAGCTTGCTCCCTGTAGGCATCATTTGTTTCCCAGCCATGAATTAACGAACTTTTGTTTTTTGCAATGCAGGGTACGGTAATTGTTTGGAAGCGGGAATGAACCTTGAAGATTGGTGCGACAAAATTCTATATCTCATTCTTCTTAAACTGAATGAGCTCAGTTGAAGGGACTTTATTTTGCCTCCTGAACTTTTATCCGAATAATCCAACTGAAAACTTGACGATTTATGCATATTAGAAACTTTTAAGTTGGAAATAAAAAGAGTATGAAGTATTCTGGCAGTTGTCGAGATTGTGATGCCAACAGAACTGGAAATTATAGAAAAATGCGATAATAAAGAAAAAAAAGCTAATTAATTCAACTGAAATATTTTTTGCCACATGTTCATTTCTTCAACCTGCGAGGTAGGATCCACTTGCTAATTCTGAAACAAAATGGAAAGGTAGTCTGAACAAAGCTGACAGAAAATGCTTTCAAATAAAATGGGTACTCCAAAGTTTATTCCTCTAAAGTTCTGGACATTTCACATTGGATTACCATTAAAATCCAAAGTTCCCGTCTTCTTGGAATGGGCGCATTAAGTACAAGGGGTAAAATTGTTAAGAATTGAAAACATTCACTTGAGTGGCTTGGGTTAGAGCCGAGGTTTTACAGAAAATAACTTTCTATAAAAATGGGCAACATTTCAGTATTTTTGTTAAGCCTTTGGGAGCCTGGCACATTCCCTAGCCACAGAATTGAGTTAATTCCAGCACTGTTATTTAAGAGTTTATTCTGCAAGAAGAAGGACTCGCTTTTAATTATGAAAGGCTCATAGACGAGGAACACGCAAATGCCCTCTTTCCTCAGCAGAGTTTGAGGAAGAGTTCTTGGAGTACGATAATCCTCATGGAACGGAGAAAAATAAGTGTAAATGTATTATGCCTATACTTGTTAAGGCAGTGCTTCTCTATGCTCGTAACAATCTGGAAACCTTGATTTCCGTTGAGGCAGGCTCCCATAAATAAATAACAGGATAAAAAATGTGCCATTCTTAATATTTGATCCTGTGGAATAAAATTAAAACTGTACAAAGAACATGAGATGGGCAGCTGCCACGACAGAGCGAAAACCATTTTTCATTGATTCGGACCAATGAAGGCATTTCTGCGAGGGCCTGAGTTCAATCTGCAGCTGCCTGCCAAGGTACTACTACAGTAGAGGTTACTTTCATTCATCTATCACAGTGTCAAGTTTACAAATCTTTCTATTCCATGCAGAAAAATCACATTCCGTTTTTCACCATTTGTCTTGCAAACACGCTTCAGGGACCATCACCAGAAATGCCTCCATACCGGTTTCCCAAACATTGATTCTATACAACGCAATAACGTGTCAACTTAACGAACGATTCTCACGCACAATTTTTCGAATACAAAAATACTCATCAACTAACAATCAAACATCTTCGACAAGAGAGGGCTTCACAAGAAAAGGGGAAAGCTGCTGATTATCGAAGTCTGACCTTACGAGACAACCCCTCACTCTGGCAGCACAGCCTTGATGCGATTCCTTGGTCGTCATCTTGGTTCTAGACCAGATTGAGAAGTTACGTTACAGATCTCGGCGTCATTTCATGATACGTTGTGCTCAAAAATGTTGCTGTACACCAGAATTTGGTGTGATAGGAAGGTAGCTACGACCAATCACCGATGGCGCAGCACCTTTATGTGGAGAAAAAAAACTAAGGCACTAAATAAAGAATCCTATGTACATATACCAACAGTTGGATAGTTTGGGTGTTTCTCATACGTGTTTGGTGTGTACGACCAAACTATACAATATCGCGTCACCGATGAGCGGGCATTCTGGCAACGCGAGGTGGCAGCCAAGAAGATGCATAGCCCATGAAACTTTTGCGTATATGGCTCTACTGGCCAGGACCCTATTTCTCATTTACATACGTACTTGTCTTACATGCGTTCGAAGACTGCTATATATCTCTAAAAATGTCATATTCAGTCAATTCAAAATTTTGACCAAATTTCTTTAATTAGTCATTTTTTTTACTTACGTCCTAGCTTGACTTGCGATCCTTGCTTGGAACCTTATATATTTTTTTTATGGTTAATTCCCGTGAGATGGCTTCTAGCATTTATAATGAAAGTGTTATTTAAATTGTTATAATCTAACAATTCTAACAAGAATAGGAATTTTGGGATCTAGGAAATGTGATCTACTAAGGGTGTTCATTAAGTTCCCACAAAAAAAACAAAAAAAACGGCTGTATGGATTTTGTTGGAAAAATTCTGCCATTATTTATGAATATATTTCAACATTAAAAAACTTAATGAACACATCTGTTATGTTGATTTTTAACATTGGTCTCCTTTTAATGGAGATGTATTTAGTTGTTGATGCGATCAGGGAATTAGAAAATGTAAAATATATTATCTTGAACTAATAATACTTCCTTGTAACTAATAGATGCTGACCTGAGTTGTACAAGGTTACCCAGAAATTTTATTTTCAACTTCCCTGACTTTTCCAGGTTTTAAAAAAATTTCCCTAACCAATGACAATATCCAAAATTTACATATTTTGCAAAATCGCCACAGGTAAACATTTTTCAAATATTTACTAATGACAATTATGAAATTTAACAAAGAAAAGTTTTAAAAAATTGTATTCGGAAAATGTAGAAAGTTTTGCAAATTTCATCCATTTTGCAAATTTGTACTGGGAAAACGTGGAATTTTTTTGCAAATTTGAACTCGGAAAACGTGGAAATTTGGCAAATTAGTATTCGGAAAACGTGGAAATTTTTGTAAATTTGTACCGGGAAAACGTGGAACATTTTGCCAATTTGTACTCCTGAAAAGTCTCAGAATTTTCCAATTTTGTCTTTGGAAAACGTGGGAAATTTTTAAATTTTGTCTTCGAAAAACGTTGAAAAATGTTTAATTTTCTATTCGGAAAACGTGGAAAATTTTGCAAATTGGAAAATGGGCCCTGAGCTAACCACGTAGAAGCATTAGCATTAATTTTGGATTGCAACAACATGAATACGTTTGAATTTCCCTGACTTTTTCAAAATAAGCCAACCCTCCCTGATTTCTCCCCGACTTTTCCAGACATTTTCGGATTCGCAGACTTTTCCAGGTCTGGGCATACCCTGTTGTAGATCGCCTTAAACCCGCAGAAATAACGTTATTTTTTAACTTTTTTTTTAAAATTAAAACTAAGATGTAAACATTTTTTGAGACTGAAGAAATGTTGATAAAATATTCACATTTGTCGTAAGTAAGGGTCGAGTGCAATCATAAGAATCTATGAACAAGTTGAAGTAGATTTGATCGGGCCATGGATTGGAGTTGATCACAATCACAAAGTTCATGTGAATGTACGAGGATTTCTGAGATTTTACAACCGCTGCAGTCAGTAAGCATGTTGATTTTCTCATATACCTGGCTGTTTTGATTCGCAGATGCTCGAGTGTAATGCACCCTCCCATAACTTTTAGTAAAGAAAATTGCTCCAAATAGCTTGAACGAAAGAAGTGAAGATGATAAGAGTAGAGTACCTTGATCACCTACCAAAGGTGATGCCACCGACTTGGTCAGTTTTTTTTCTTCCGTTTAAAAGATTTTGCCGCACTCGAGTAAGAATGTTGTGTGGATTATCAATTTGAACCTTGTGTCGGGATATTTTAAATACTGCATTACACTGCTACAAGTCATGTGACATTTCATGGTTTTATAATGTCGAAATCGTCATAATTTGGACATTATCCAATTCGCAGCCTCTACTGATGGCAGCGTTAATGGCGCCAATAGCAGCTAAGATCAAGAAACAGGTCCTGGCTGAATACTAAAAATTGTACATAAAACCAGCAAGATGCCTCTTGGCTTCAGCTAGAGCGTCCATGAAAACCTTTTTTTTCTCATCGAGACATGAGCTAACCGAAGGAATGGGATCATCCCAACCATAAAAATTCCCTACTCACGTTTGAGGAGACGTCAGTTACTCCACGGAAACACCCGGACTAGCGTGAATCCAAGAGGACTTCGCCGGAGATGCAAACTTTTTCTTGTGCCAAATGATATGCTGGTGAAGCGCTGTGGGGTCCGGCATTTTACTCTTTGTCGATCTGCACGACGTGTTTCGAAATGCTTAAATCTTACCACTCAGTGAATCAGTCCTCTCACGCCGCAGATTCTACGCGTGAGCCATTGATGTTGATGATCTCGCCTCCGGGAACGGTGTCAGAAGACGACGTCCAGTCAGAGCTATTGGCATTGTCTCGCGTACAGTTTGTCAACTTGTTCTCCACCCCGGCGTGCGGTTGCACCACCAGAAGGTTCTGGTTGAGTTGTTTTGGCACCTTGTCCAACTGCTCGCCATCCAGGTTGTCATCCGTGCTGTCCGTCTCCATAGCCACCGGTATGTCTGACTCGGCAGACTCGCCACTGTCACCTTCATCCTGCTGCTCTTCATCTTTGGAGTCCTCAAAATGAACTCCATTCTCCTCGCTGTATGTTCCCATCCTGCTGTGAAAGAATAAATACCTTGCATGATACAGTAAAGTGTCAAAACTGGTTTAAAACAAAATGTCACACGTGAGGATTGGAATAAGCGTGAAGGACAAACATGGAGAAACTTACTCTGCTAGACCCTACCACTGTCTTGGCCATATCATACGAGGGGCACTCATTAAGTTTCTACATTATTATTTTTTTAAATCCAGCTGTATGGACTTTAATCATAATTTGTTGGGGAAATTCTTCCATTATTCCTGAACATATTTCAACATTAAAATATGTTTCAAAAATTACAGGTGCTTCAAATTGGAAAGCAAAGATGGACTCCGAGAATATAGTGGCTTAGCAGCGTTTTTTTTAACGTTTGAAAGCTTTTCAGGAACGCAAATACATGACACGTTTAAGGTCCGAGAATTGTCCAATCGTTGTCTACGAGTGAATTGAAAAGTTCAGAAATGGGCAGTCAAGTGTAAAAGATGCTCCGAGAAGTGGGCGTTGAGTGTTTGTCACAAATGCTTTGCCGAACGTTTTTTTAATGAGGCATACTCGCTGCCAGAATAATGGGAAAACACATATCCCAAAAAAGGAAATAATCTTGAATTCCGTTGTTTGTTTTTTTAGCAAAAAAATGATTGCGAAAACTTAATAAACACCTCTCGTAGTAATCAAATGAGTTTGGAAGTATTTATATTTACCTGATGTGACCCTCCCGCTCGCCAAAGTGAACAACGTCATCAGCATCCTCATGGCCATTGGTCAGTTCGTACTGTTCCTCCCCATCTTCATGTGCCGCATTGTCCTGTCCATTGACATACATATAGGTGCCAGGTGAGAGCGCCCATTGGGGCATCCCATCACCCTCCTCCATGCCATCCATGTTGAATTCAAAAGGGCAGTCGCTGCCACTGACAAAGAAGTCTCCCGACTGCAGAATGGTCTCCAGCCAGAAGTCCTCGTTGTTTTGCTGGTCGGCAGGTGCTGCCGAGTAGAATGGGCTGCCATTATTGTAGTGGCTCAGGTAGGCGGCAAAGTCGAAGGAATCCGGATGGGCGTAGTACGATGCATTGCCTCCATTCTCAGAACTGTAATCTGAGGCAATATCCTCATCAGGGATGTCACTCAGCTTGTACATGGCCTGCGAATGGTCCGAGTATTTGGGCTGACTGGCATAGTCTGGCGAGCTCTCGCTCTCCTCAAAATCCTCCACATCCACCATGTGTTCAGGGATCTCTTCATCCGCTAGGTCCCAGTCTGAAATAAGACACAATTCATTGCTATAAAATAGCTGGAGAAAATACTTTTAAATGCAAATATGGAAAGAAGGAAAAAAAAAATAAGACCTCTCATTTTTCAATTGTTTCTTATGTTCTTCTTTTTCATAAAAAATACCCGTTTTTTTCCATTTTATGTATTTTTTAAAGTTTCAAAGCTATTTCTAAATGTATCAATTAAATTATTCGAAAAAGAAAAAAATATAACACTAATTGATCTTCAACGAATGGTTGAACTTTGGAATGAGTCCGGGTAAGAAAAAATAAATCGAAATGTTACCTGCATAGCTGGAGTAATCCAGTTGTGGGCTATACATGTGGTAATTCCACATGGAGCGGTTGGGATCCTCGAAATATTCCTCCTCCTCCTCATCATCTTCTTCTTCCTCATCCTCCTCCACCTCCACCTCTTCCTTGGGGTATTCATATATGACCGATCTCTTCAGAAACTTAAAAGATACGCTCTTCTTCTCCTCCTGCAAATGCAGAATGCCACATAAAATGCCAACTCATCAATGTGGCAACAACAAATCAAAACTTCTGCACGACTTAAGTTTTTCCAATAAGAAATGTACAACTTTTTAAGTTATACTAGAGACTTTCTGGAATACCCAGTTGTTCAAATAACTGATATGCTGTAATTATACCGTCTAGAAAAGAAAGCTTACGCAAGAGTAGCGCCTGTCTGCTGCTTTCAACAAGCCTTTTGTGGGCGTAGCATCTTTGTTCCAGGTGGAGGCGACGAAATCTGACCCACTGTATTCGTCCTCATCATCCTCGTCCTCCTCTTCGTCGTCGCCATATTCACCGTAATCCTCCCGTTCGTTACGACCATTGCCTTTTGGAAAGTCTGATTCCGCAGGCTCCTGCACCGTGTAAGATTCATACTTGAAATCCTGGAAGAAACATTGTAACAAGAATTGGATAAGTAAACAATTCAGCAAATTCTACAGTCTCCTTTAAATACTCTGATGAAGACTGATAGAAGCATAAGCAAAAAAAGATTTTGCATTTCTTGAAATTTAGCACAACACTGCATTCTGGTCAATCATTGAATGGCTGTTCTACACAAATCAAATAACAGCTTGTTAAAAAGTAAATACCCCCAGATTTAACAAATGAACGAATTTTCAAGTATTTATTTTCTTCCAAGAAAAACAAAATAGCGTTTCCAAAATTTACCACCTCCTTGCATATTTAAAAAGAACAAAAAATAAATTTGAGCCATTGTAACTCTAATTTCAGTACCAGTTTATTTCCCTAGTCTTTTTAAACCTTTTAAATTTAGTGGAAAAAAATTACTTTTTTTGAAACCAACAGTTGTAAATTGGAATGAATCATTCTACACACTGATGATACATCTTACGAATACAAGGAGTGTTCATTTAAGCTTCCTCGATCATTTTTTTTCTTTTTTAAAAATACTACATGGATTTTAATGAATTTTTTAGTGAAATACACGTAAACGTCATCTATTATTCTAAATAATTTCCAATCTGGGAGATGCATTTTTCCCACCGTTCCGGCAGCGTGTACATGCCTCGCTTAAAAACATGTTTGAAACATATTTGACAGACAGTCTACGTTCACTTCTCACACGACTTTCACATTTGTCTGGCCATTTCTGAACTTTTCAATCCACTTATAGACCGGACGTTTTGGACGTTTACCCAGACCTTAAACATTTCAAGCATTCCTGCTCCTGAAATGCTTTTAAAAGTTTAAAAAAATATGCTGCTGAGCCACTATCTCCTTGGAGTCCATCTTTCCTTACTATTTTTAAGCACGTGAAATGTTTGAAATATGTATTTTAATGTTGTAATATGTTCAGGGATAATGGAAGAATCTTTCCAACATATTTCATTAAAATCCATACAGACGGTTTAAAAAAAAAACGAAAAAATAAAAAGATTGCTGAACACCCCTCGTACAGGAGTGTCTTTTGCATTATTTCTTATTGCAAGTACAGTATTTGTTATTTTAAAAAAATCTCTTATGCTAGAATGGGAAGAATCTCACTTACTTTTGAGCAGTCAAATTCTCCAGATGTGGATGATGCTGACGATGGGCTCTGGCAGCTGGACGGCGCTGACGACGACTCAGGGCTGGTGTCCCACTGTGGCGAGAGCAGGTCCAAGCCAGGGTTGGTCTGGCCATTGACTGGCGACGAGGTGGGCGGGATGCAGCCATAGGAGGTGAAAGTGTCTTCGCTGTCCTCCTCGGTATCAACCGAGAGACCCTTATCAAAAGGAACGAGAGCTTGGGCTTCTTCGGGTTCGGCCATTTCGGGAGATTCGACTTGTTTGTTGGGATCGATTTCGCTTATTTTGACTGCCACCATCACAAAAAACGACTCTTCGGGACTAGCAGCGGAAACCAAAACTTCCGTGGGAACGCCCTTTGAAGCTTCCAGGTCAGCAGAAAACGTCAACAGTCCAGCATCATGAGACTTGCCACTCGGATGCAAATACTGTTCTTCCAGAGAAATGCTGGATAGGGATGGGGAACTGTTAATCACAACCTCTGATGCCCAGTCATTGGTTGATGCGAAGCTTCTGACCTCTGATCCAAGATTGCTGTCTTCCTCCGCAAAGTTGGAAAGTGCCAAGCTCTCCTTGATGCTGGACACATTGCTGGTTCTTGGCAGCGACGGCGAGTCAGTCGATCCACTAAGTCCATCGTCCGGGTCGCTGTCAGTGTTCTCACTCTGCTGGACAAATGCCAACCTGGTCTTGGGTCGATCCACCAACACAGCCTCGTTGGTCTCCAAGTTAACAAGCATGAAGCAGTCGTCCTCGGCCGAGCCAGAGTTGGAGACATTGTCCAGCAAGCCAGCATCCTCTGCGACGCCATTCCTGCTGGCAGCGAGGATGTCAGGGCTCCCAGGGCTCGTATCTGAGGGCTCAAAGCCCTCGTCCAGACTCATGAGATCAGCCTCCACGTCCTTTAGATCGGGAAGGTCCTGGATTTCGTCCATTGGGAAGCTGCTGCACAAGCTTACGGGACTAGCACCGCTACTGACTACCAGCGGCTGGCCAAATAGGTCACCATCAGCAGGCCCGGGGCATGGGATAGGACCCAAAGCTGAGAAGTCGTCCGGCAAGCTTTTGATAGGATGGCCATCTGTGGAGTGCAGGTACGCAAACACAGTGTCGATGAGTAAGTCAGGGGTGGAGATAGGTGCTGATGTAACCTGCGAAAAATCCGGTCGACTGTCCACCAAAGTCTCAGGCATGCCATTGGTATCCAGATGTGGAATTATGAGGCCCTCTAGCTCAGTGAACCATCTGGAGCTACTGTCGTCAGTGACGTGCATGCCTCCATTCAGTCCAATATGGCCTCCACAGTTCACTGCCTGCACCAAATTATTTTCCTCGTGCCTGTGTTCCGGAATTGTGAAGTTCACAGCAGTGACAGGGCTCCTGTTGCCTTCGTCCGCCGACACCAGCTCATCTACTAACGGTGCCATGGATGCTCGAAATTCTTCAGCAGGGCTGGCATTGTTCACTTCATTTGCCTCAAAGCACTCTTCACTGCTTTTTTCAGTTGGGTGTTGAGCATTCGTATCAGCGCTGACTACATTGCTTTTTGGCATTGCCCCGTTTTCCAAGTCAGTATTTGGAGTGGTACCATTATGGCTCGGCGATATACCTACTGCTTGCACGGGATCCGACCACCTTACATCAATTTGGCTCAAAGTTGCAGAAGGAGTTTGTCTTTCAGTTTCCATGTTGTCGGTGGTTGACTTTCTTACCTCCGTTTCCTGCAGACTTTCGGAAAACCGCTCTGAGTCAATGGTCGAATTGATCTCTACTCCATCCATGTCTTCATTGTGTGGTTCAGAAGAGCCTAGGGTCTCCTCTGTGTCCTTGAAAATGAACTTAAAATTATGCCTTGACACAGTCTGGCAAGGAAGCTGGGTTAAGTCATCGTCTTCCGTGTCCAGAAGTAGTGCCTCCTCCGACTCCTCGATTACAATTTCTGGCAAAACCAATGGCATTTCCGGGAAAGTCGACGTCATCTCTGGCAAGGCGAACGTCAGTTGTCTCAAGGCTGAGGTCGGCTCTGGCTTATCTGTATTATCAGTGAAGATTTCCTTGGGATTTGAATATTTTTTAATTTCGGATAGAGGACCCTCGTCATTTGCCGAGGGTGATGGATTTGCATCACCACCAGAAAGTTCTTGGACCGGACATGCACTGTCGTTTCTGTTCTCACCACTAAAAGAATTCTGCGAAATGCTCGAACCAGTCGGCATTATAATCAAGTCTGCAGACACGATTTCCTCTTGCACGGTGTCATCATAAAAAAATGGTTCTGAAGCAGCAGTCTTCATTTTTTCAGTGTCTGGGTCATTCAACACAGCAGACAAGTTCACGACAGGGGAGTTGCTGGTCTGGAGGGGGTCGTACTCGGATGTCAGTTCCTCCTGCGCTGTGTGGAATGCATCATTTATGCTTAAGGTGTCTAAATGATGGTTTCCAGACGTCATGGCAACTGCAATAGGTGACTCACCACTAGGAAGGAAAACGTCCATCGCACCAACGTCAAAATTGGAGAATGAACTCACTGAGCTGCTAGATGACTTTCCATGTGGGGTACTGGTTTTTTGCTGCAACAGGGGTCTGGGAGGGGTCGAGGTCGAAGAAATGCTCGTTTGGGTGGTTTCGCAATCCTCAACTTTTGGCATCCCTTTGGCGGGCTCCTGGTCATCGTCCTCGTTGTCCTTAAAAACGAACCTAAAATTCAGACCAAAGTTTGGCTGGTAAGGGAACGCTTCTCCAGGCTCATCAAAATCCTGGTTGGGCTCGCTGGTTTCCTGGACCACGATTTCAGGTATGTTGTATTCACCAGCGTCCTTTTTGAGCGTCTTTAACTCTCGGTTAGTAACAATCCCCAGTGAGAGGTCAGAGAAGGCTTCATCAAGCGAGTCCATCACCACGTCATCGGCAAGGCGCTCCAAAATGGAGGCAGAGTGACCCAGGCAAGCGGTGCTAGTACTACAGGGTGGAAGAGGGTCCGCATGCACAGTACTTAGGGAATTAGGACAAGTCTCGCGAGCTAGGAAGTCACTACCATCTGCATGATCGCCACACTTGGAGTAACGGCGTACCTGGCTTTCCCGACATTCCTCACCATCGACGATGGAAGCAGGCGCACTGTTGTTCTGTACGCCGTCCGAGTCGCTTCCGCTCTCACTGTCAATGACGGTCAGCTTAAGGAAATCCTGCACACTCTGCGACTTTTCCCGGATGATGCGGGTGATCTCGACAGCCTCTTTTGTGCTGCATTCCACGATGCGCTTCCAGGACATGTCCTCTTCATCCTCACTGCTACCCTCCCCGATTGGCTCATCGAAAGATGCGACGGGGCCTAGAGAGTCGCCCTCTGCCTCATCGCTCAGTAACGAACAATCCACACGAGTGTCTGCTGTGCCATCGGTTGTCAGCAGCCCCTCGCCCAGAGAAGGGCATTCACGATCCAGGTCTTCGTCAAGTCGGCGGATCACCTCCTGCACTTCCCGAGTGAATGGTGACACCTCCTTCTCGCTGCTGCGCTCCTGCAGCGAGTTACTGACCCGCAGTGAGGCGGAGGAAGACTCAACAGGTTTGGATTTCGAAGTGCCAGGGTCCGTGTATGACTCGGTGGAAGCAGTCATGGCGTCCTGGCCCTCCGAGTCGGTTCGCAGATCATCTAAGCTGCCCCGAAGGTTCTGCAGGCTAGGCGAGATTATGGCTCGGCTGAAGTCACTGTCATTGCTCAACGAGGGGTGCGGCGAAGGCGACAGCTCTCGCATGAGCAAGGAGTCCACTTCCCCTACAGGAACGTGGTGACTATCAATCTGGGCAGGGGACGAGGCCACCGACTTGGATGGGGAGCGACGTGGCTGCATCTGGTTCCAGCGTGTCTCGAACTCGGCAGTGGAGTCGGCTCCTTCCGTCTTGTGGGAATGCAGATAGGATAGCATGGCATGGATGTTCTCCATTGCTGGGCGACATTTGGGGCTGAGTTGGCAGAGTTGGATTATTTGGTACCTGAAATGGCCAAAAAATGTCTTATAATGATTTGATAGCATTCAGGAAACTGACAACCAACCCAATTCCCATGGTTCGATCGAGAGGATACCTGTGGTGTAACAGTAGGGACACGAGTAGCAAGTTGGGGTAGGTAATCTTGGAAAAACCATAATGGTTCAGGGTTCAATTGAAATAATAACGATGAAAGCCGCTTAATTCGATCATGATGGTTCCAGCGATTTTGACAGAAAAAGGCAATGAATGTTGTAAGTTGTAAGTAGTGTTTGATGTTGCATGTTTTCTGCAATGACTGGACTGAAATTTTATTTTTTAACTTATGCAGAATATCCATACGAGCACAGCCGCTGATGCATGCTTGCACCACTGTGCTTGCACATTGTCTAAACATGTCTGAGCCTGTATGAAAGCTGCTCAAACTTGTGTCGCCGGTCTATTTACGTAAATATGTGGAAATATGATCGAATTATGTGATCAGACCAAAAGAGTAAGCGAATTTTTCATGGACGGCAGCCTAGAAGAAAAATTTGTTCTGACTGTTTGGACTGAATAAAATGGCAGACCGAATTTGGTTAGGTTAGGTTTTCTATCGATTCCTTGAGCTCACTGTTTTCTCATTTAGGTTAGGTAAATTGACAGTCTTGGTAAATGCTTGTCCCATCTACAATGATGTTGCTGCGCAGCTCAAATTTACCAAGATCATTTCGCGTAAACCATCAAAAAGCTTTATCGTGCAGAAAACATTTTTAAAAAGTGAGCATATTTGAATAGATAAAACGAATTCTTAACATGTTGGTGCAAGTAAAAGTGCCAAATTATATAAAAATAAAATTTGTCATGAAAACAGCTTTCTGTCAATTGATTATTTTCACATTGGATCATCAGTTCTTTATTCTTTCAAAATATTAACAGTATAAACCTAATATTTATGATATTGTACTTACAATCGGTTGATGTGATTGCAGGGTGTAAGTGGCTGTTTGAGCCTTTCCGTTCGATCGATGATCACTTTCTGTATAAGTTCATCATCACTAAGCTCAATATAGGGAAGCTTTCCAAACTCCAATATTTCCCAAAGAACTACACCGAAAGACCTAGAAAGAAAAAAAGCATATAAAACATAAATAATGCTAAAAAATAACTGCGAAAACCTAAAAAAATTGCAAACACACCAAATATTGGCTTCCTGGGTCACTTCTCTGGTCTCCATGATTGTCTCTGTGCACCGTAAGGTTTCGGGCGCCGACCATCTCACGGGGACGGCAATTCCCCCAGCGCAATAATAGTCTCCCTGCCGAAGCGAGACAAAAATGGTGGATTAATGACTTGTTTGTCAAGAATTGAACGTAACATAAAGAAACACGAGGCAAAAATGTTGGCTTACTTTGTAAAGTTCAATACCGCTTCCGTAGTCACCCACTTTCACAACCAAATCAGATGAAACAACACAGTTGCGTGCTGCGAGATCACTAAACAAGAGGGCAACATCATACAAGGCGAATGAGATCAAAGTGAAACAACCTTTTCATTTTTAAAACTATTTTTTGAAATGACGAGTAAGCTAGAAATGGCTAAATAGCAATTACGAGGGGTGTTCATTACGTTTCTGCTATCATATTTTTTTAAAAAAAAACGGCTCTATGAATTTTCCTGAAATTTATTGGAAAAATGCTTTTATCATTCCTGAACATATATTTCAACATTAAAATACATGTTTCAAAAATTGCTCTTGCATAAAATTGGAAACCAAAGACGGACTCCGAGGAGATAGTGACTCGGCAGTGTTTTTTGCTTAACTTTTGAAGTCATTTCAGGAGAAGAAATAAGCAAACGTTCCGAAATGGACAGACAAGTGTGAAAAATGCTCAGAGCAGTGGACGGCCATCTGTCAGAAATGCTTTAGCTTAAAAAATTTTGAGCGAGACATACACACGCTGTCAGAACGACTGGAAAAATGCATCTCTCAAAATGGAATTTTTTTGACGTTTAAATGTATTCCTCCAGAAAATTGCAGTGAAATCCATACAGATGTTTTTTTTTAAATGATTGCGGAAACTTAATGAACACCCCTCATATTTAAACACTTATCAACCTAACTCCACTGGAAAGAATATCCAAAAACATTTCTGTTCACATTTAACAGTTTTTAGAATAAGAACATTTAACAGAATAAGAAAGCGGCTTATCATAATGTTGACATTAAACTGACGGCAATTTATACCTCATACTTCCGTTTACACATCATAGGGGGAAAAAGGAACCTGCATTTGTGGTTCGTTAAGATGACGAAGAACCTTAAACAAATGACACAATGTTTTTCTTCGAATGATGGTGAATATTCTTAATATCTTTATGTAAAAGTAATTTCTTAAGCTGGTTATCCACCAAGAGCACCACGGCCGTCACACGTGTGGTGGTCTTCACGCTCTTGGTGGATCCCAAGTTGCAAGGTCCACGCTGGCATTTTGCGACCTCCAGCTCTCGGCGTAGCGAGTTGAAAATTTTCCACTTTTTTGCTGCCCATGCCAGCAAACGCTAATCTGGAGCATGCGCAGTGACACAAAATCGTTGATAAAGAGAATATAGCAACGAAAACCGAGGCTGCTAAGCCACTATTGATTATTAAATCGCGTCAATGTTAAAAACATAAGTCAGTGTAATTTATAGCAGGGTGCCCCCAGACCTGGAAAACCTGAAAATGTCAGGGAACATAAAAATGTCTGGAAAGTCAGGGACGAATGACTTATTTTGAAAACCGTCGGGGAAATCAAATGTTCAAATGTTCTCACAATCCAAAATTAATGCTTAGATGCATGCAACAAGGACGTATTTACACAATTTTTAACCTATTCCAAGGATAAATAAAAAAAATTTAACAGTATCTGAGGACAAATTTGCACAATTTCTAAACAGTTAATAAAGACGAACTTTCACAATTTTCCACATTTTCCGAGCACAAATGTAAAAGAATTTAAAACAATTCTTCATGTGAATTTCCAAGATTTACGATCTTGATCAGCACAGATTTCTACATTTAAAATCGTCCATCGTTTCATAATTTCTCGTGAAAACAGGAGTTCCTAGTGAACCTATCCAAGAGTTCTCAAACTACTCCACGTGCAAAAGCCAGAGTGTGGCGAGCACAGCGGAAGCGCAGCTTGGAGCCTACTTTCGCTTCGCTCACCACGTTCTTGGTGGAGGAGAGCCTTTCGTCACAAGAAGTAATTCTCCCCCGAATCCTTATTAACAATACACAAACAGGGTTTTACGAACTACACTTACGTTAGGATGAATCCATGCTCATGCAAATGTCGTAAACCAGCTGCCACATTGCATATCATCCTCAGTAGTAGATTTTGCTGGAACAAGGACTCAGCTTCCGTGCGGTGCTGTATGAGGTAGCTTTTCAGGTCTTTCTGCGAGGTCAAAGACATAGAGAACATGAATTGAATACAATGATGAGCACACTGTAACTGTAATGCAAGATAATTCGACACTCCGTACTTACAAAGGCACAATGTTCCAAAATAATTAGAAATGGGTCAGTTTCTAAGCATTTACCCAACAGTTTTAGTACATTGGGATGAGTGAGATCCCTGCAACGAGAAACAAAGTTATCAATGCGAAGTTTACACAAAGCTACCATTTTTCCAGGAAAAATGAACCCAAAATAAATAATGTTTTTTAATAGTGATGAACTAGAAACTATTTTTTTGCAAAA
This sequence comes from Megaphyllum sjaelandicum, assembly GCA_034698745.1. Lineage (NCBI taxonomy): Eukaryota > Metazoa > Arthropoda > Diplopoda > Julida > Julidae > Megaphyllum > Megaphyllum sjaelandicum. The sequence goes on along the minus strand of JAQGBX010000246.1, from coordinate 10,929 downwards.
ATAATTGTACCACAAAGTGCATGCACTGAATTTATATTTTATCCAAACGTTTCTTCCAAGGAAAAATCTACTTTACATGAGATTAGAGATACATGTATACCATGTAGCCCCTGTATGACTGACATAAATCGTGTTATGTAAAGCTTTTACCTGAAGGGACGAACTTCGTGTAGAAAATACATTTGGTCAGTCGTGTTTGCCCCTTCTGTTAGAATCTTGACCACAACTTTAGACTTCCGTTGATTTGGAATGATACCATAGGCTTCCCCTTCCACGACCTGCAATCAACAGGTAAAAATAGAAGCAGCAAGATTAGCGGCGTCACTTAGGGTCGAAGAACCAACTTTGCAAAACGAGTAATACTCACTTGACCGAACCAGCCAGAGCCAACCTCGTGGACGTACTGTAGCTGGGTGCGAGGGAAATTGGAGTAAGGATCTTCTGGAAATAGCACAGTTTCATAAGTAAAAAAATGCCAATGATGGCAAATCATTATAAGAAATTTGGCCAAAAACATACAGCAGGGTTCCCCAGAGATTTTATTTTAAATTTCCTTGCCTTTTCCAGGTTACTTTGCCCTCGGCAAACGTTAAAAATGTTGCAATTTTTTACTCGGAAAACGTTAGAAATTTTCCATTTTTCTCTTCGGAAAACGTGAGAAATTTTGCAATTTTGTACTCGGAAAACGTGGAAAATTTTGCAAATTTGTACTCAGAAAATGGGCCCTGAACTAATCATTTAGAAGTATTAATTTTGGATCGCCAAGACTGCGTTGAATTTCCCTGAATTTTTTCAAAATAAGCCATTCTTTCCTGACTTTTCTAGGTCTGGGGGAACACTGTACAACGTAAGTCACACCGAGCCTTACCAAACCAGTCCCTGAAAGATAGACCCTTGCTGACCACGTTACTGAAGGTGGCGGGTCGTGGCTTCTGGTTGCTCTTGATGGAATTCTGACGTCGTGGATGGATGTCAGGAAGAGGTTCGAATTTGACATCTTCGCTCGTCCTCTGATGCACGAGTTGCTGGCTGCCCACAGGAGGGAAGATGGTGAACTCGGTGGAAGGTGAGTTTGCCTCCTGGAAGGCTGTTGTCGATTGAGATCCATTTTGCGCTGTTAACGACGACGCCTAAAAATACACACAAAAAATAACGTACAATTAGTTATACTACACGGCTGTTTCTGTTCTCAAGCGCATAATTACGACAAGTCATTAACGTTAAATGGCTATAATATAATTATAAGATATATGCCATGTACCTTAAAACCATCGTAAAAAACCCGCTAAAATTAATACAGAACCCATGGAAAATATTCCTCCAAACACAGCAGGCATAATTAAAAAAAATTATCGAAGCCTTGTAGATATGGTAGGCTATCAATTAACACCTTTTTTACAAATAAGTTACTGTAGGCCTACGTACTGGGTGCAGTATCTGATTACCATCAAATTCAACTTTTTTCTGAACATGCAACGTTAAATCTAAAAGATAATACGATCAACGTACATTAGGGATACTCAGACAGAAGTTTTACGAATCGTATTTTGTCCACTAATTTCACGATGCCCTACAACTTTCTAATTGAACATTTTGCTCTACATGTAACTATTACGGTTTAGAAGATGGTAACGCAATGACCTTGAATTTACATTCCAAGGTCACCGGAAATAGCTTTATTTGATAGCACCTCAGATTTCTACCTCCAGCACAATCTAAATAAAAACATGGTATTGGTCATAAAAATCACCCTGTAAATACAGTGTAGGTTTTCAGTTTCCAAAAATTCCCCTAACAACAACTATTTTCCAACCCATTTGGAGAAATTCTCCGTTCCCTAATGGCACAAAAAATAAATAAATAAATAAATAAAACTAAGAAATATTCCCTTGTATGAGGAATTGAGTTCGTAAAAAAAGGGAATATATGATTTTAGTTCGTAATTTGGAACTAAAACGTTCGTGAAAACGTTGTTTTCGTAAGCGAAAAAAAGCACTTATTAAATGCAAAAAAATTCCGCCCACGCACCTTAAAATTCATATCAAACGATTAATAAATCAAAATCGGTGGCCAATTTTTAGCATTTTAGGCATTCGCCTGGAAGCAACTTATGAAAAAAAAAACCACTAGTCAGGAAAGTCGACCCGGATTTTCCAAATGCAAGACAAAAGGAAATTTCATCCCTCAATTAACCTTTTGTCAATGGGCACAGACATGGTTTGTATGTGGAGAAAGAGGCCAATCAGGCCATGAGCCTCTTGAGAAAGTAGCTGATTCCTACCATAATACTTGTATGGCCACTTGTTATATCAAATAGTCAAATAACTCAAATAACTCCAATATAATAACATATTTCAACCAAGAACCAAGAACACAAAAATGCCAGAAGGGGGTTGAGACAACTTATTGCCGAATTTTATTCTCTTATCTCTCGTAAGCTTGCCGAAATCGATAAGCTGGGTTTTCAGACACCAGGAGGGCAAGAGTTCTTGGGGGTCCACCAGCAAAAACTCTTGCTCGAAGAATCTGCAGAATGAGAATGAACGGGCCGCACCCCTGAAGGAATCGATTGAGTAGTGATTTGTGGGAGATGGATGTCAGCCAAGGGTGTGTGCCTTCCTGTCCCTGCACGACATTTTATCCTACCGGTGTTACCACCTTTGCGGATCCTTCTTGGATAATGTCACGGTGTTCACGATCAAGGCATGCACACCGTCACTCAAACCAATAAAAAAGACAGGAAGCCAGTAATTTCTCTTCAGAACAGCCACTGACACTAGTCAATGTCAAATGTCCAGGCGGCCACGGTAGAGTGCGCGTTTGAGCGTGCAAACTTGTTAACTTTCAAGGAGCTGTCTTCTGATTCAGCAAATTAAAAAAACAATCAGTAATTATCTCCCCAACCTTGGCCATGAATTTCCTGTTGAATCCAGGGGTAGGCTACTGTTACCACTGTGCTAGCTGTTACCTGCACCCAGTCTTAGGTTACAAGCAAACTCTGCCTTCCATAATCAATCAACTCCTCGGATTTCGGCAATAAAAACTGCAAACTTGCTAGGAAATTCTTCCAAAAAAGCTGACAACAAAACTCAACAAAAGCTGCCAACTCTTCAATTTCTTGATATTCCTTTGGTCACATCAACATGCTGAGAAGTCTCCAAATTAAGTGACCCACTCGAGTCTATACTTATATGATAAATTCAATGATAACTGTCACCTCTTCGATGTATTAAATTTTCAGTGCGTCCTGAATCTTTTCATTTTATATAGAGTGAAAGCCGCTTTATTCGATCATGTTGGTTGCTGCGTTTTGACCGAAATAGGCAATGAATGTCAAAAAACTGCAAACTTAACAGGAAATTCTTCCAAAAAGCTAAAAATTTGACCTATATCGAACTACGTTGCCTTATATTTTTAAATTAAATATATGTAATTGTACATACAGTATGTATTTACATATTTTTCTTTAAAAAAATGACCACTCACCGATCTTTTGAATTTGCAGCAAAGGCACATTGCCGAGGTGACAACCAAACTGATGACGAGGGAAACAGCAATCAAGATCCCCACAGCAGTCTGCCATTGGTTGACTTGTACTCCACTGATGATAACTCCATCTAAAATTCAAGAAATTAAATTAGTTAACAGCGTCACATTGGGTAAATTTTTCTAATTAGCCTTAATATATCTAAAAACAGTGTAGAGTCAGGATGCCAGAAATTGTATACTGTATACGTCCAGGTTTTCTCCTAACATTCAATGGTATCCATACTTTTTAAAACCTTTTTAAAGATCTTATTTCTACCAATACATGGCACCACATCAGTAAAACGTAATCATACGCAGTGGCCATCTTTGGGCAGGAATATAAACACCATGCAGAATTAAATGCATCGTTATTATCGATGTTTTAATACAAATCACATTTTAAAATTAAACAACCGCTACTAGAAATTCTACACCGGCTAATTCATAAATCCATTGCAGGTAGTTTCTATGTCTACATTGCATTAAAGTAAGTGCAAACACATACCATATGTATTGGGAAGTGAGGCTATGGGGCACCTGCTGATGTAGGCTACCTCTTTTAATATTCACGCTGCATTGATGGTTTCAGTTAGTAAAATGATAAGTGCTCTTTTGTGAGCACGAAACATCAAACATATTTTAAATCAGATCATAATCAAAAACGATACGAGGAAAAGAAAAACATATGCCATCCCTATAATAGGTTTCCTAGCTGAACACACTAATAAAGCCGTGCAGGAAGGCCCACAAATCCGATATGCGTATGAAGCTGGTCATACACGTGGCAAATTATATCCCAAAACTTCTTTCTAGATAGATATATAATTGCTTAAGATTTTACTCTGTGTTGGTTGAAATTTCCTTCGAAAATTCGAAAACAAATTTCCAGATATATTTTCAGAATTGAAAGCGATCCTATTCTGAGCAAGTTATTTGCGAAAATAAACTGACGTCATAGGTTTTACAGTCATGAAAGGGTAGGGCCGTAACAAACCTGGTTTCCAGGCGAGCGGTCCTTTCCTGCCTTAATCCCAGCTGTAGTTTTTTTCCAGCCATTAATAGTGATCCGTGTGTTACTGTGTCTTACAAGCTTGTTTTCCGATTTCACATAAAACAAGGTTGAAAGACATTGTTGAAACTGGCAACTTGAAACTTGCAAGCTCAGCCTGCCTCGGCTAGGCTGTATACCTGTTTGCGCATGCTGCAATTCTAATACTACTTATTGGCGCTAGCGGATACCGATTATTTCCAGTCGCCTGAGACTGGAAAACCATGTTGGTTACGGCCCTACCCGATGAAAGTTTCCTTCTGTTCGATAACCAATCAGAAAAGACATACCTCATAGGATGGAATGAAAGCACTTATCAAGTTAGTTTACTGCTATTTCCCTTTCAAACAATGCTGCCAAATGCAGCGTATACCGAAGGGATATATCCGAGTGTGCAGGAACAGGTAATCGTTACAGGTGAAATAACTTTCTCGAAATTTCTTTCCATTTACTTCCAGATATAATTTGCCTCATGTATGACCAGCTTGAGTATAGCAGATGTGCCTTGCTGGCATGGCATTTGTATGGGGCTGCCCATTTTTTCTCTCTTTTCCTCATCACTTTTTTTTTGATAATAGTCTGATTTGAAATCTGTTTTTAAATCTGTACTACATGTACCATAAATATAGTGTGAATAATAAAGAAGTTACAATTTCAATGAGCTTGAAGACAAATGTTAATTTTTCAAAACGTGGATGAGCTTGTTCGTCAACAACTTTTGACCCACTCACCCGATTGCTCCCAAATTTTCCAGGAACACTTCCACTCCCGAAAAAAAACACTAGGAGGGGTTAGCGATACCGAAAACATTACCCTTCCCCATGGTCGCACATTTTAGACAAATACCCCCAATTTGACTTCCCCATTCCCTTGCTCGTATAACATATAAACAGCCTGCTGTGGACTTATGAATTGCCCGGCATGCATTTTCCAAATAAAAAAATGACTGTAATAATGATCAGGATGATCCGGTTTCGACACTTTTTAGAGTAAATGCGATACTTATTCAGTCAGTTGATTTTTCCTTATTATTATTGATTATATTATTTCCTTTCAATTTTGAAAGCAATTTTTCCAGTCAAATTTTCTTTTACTGATTCTTTTACTGATTTGCGCCGTGCTGTCGCAAACTTTTACTTATCATAAATGATAATTATATCTAAATTAATTTGATTTCCTTTCAATTTTGAAAGCAATTTTTCCAGTCAAATTTTCTTTTACTGATTAGCGCCGTGCTGTCGCAAACTTTTACTTAAGTATTACTTATTATTAAGGATAATTATATCTAAATTAATTTTATTTCCTTTCAATTTTGAAAGCAATTTTTCCAGTCAAATTTTCTTTTACTGATTCGCGCCGTGCTGTCGCAAACTTTTACTTATCATTATTACTCATTATTAATGATAATTACATCTAAATTAATTTTATTTCCTTTCAATTTTGTAAAACATGTTTTCTTCTTTTACCGATTCCTTTACGCACCGTAGAAACGCACACTTTGTGACGTTTTTCAAATCTTTCCTTCAAAGGCGAAGTTATTTTTTATAGATCGCATTTTTCGATGTAGGTTTCTACTAAGCCGCTTTTTTTTTAACAATGTTCATGGATGCATATTTCGTGCGGCGAGTGCATTTAAATTATCGATTAACCGCCAAAGAGTACTTAAAGCCTACGACTGGAACGGCGGAGGGAAAAAAATGAAGCCAGTCAACAAATAAACATCCTGTTAATGAGACCCTGAAAAAAACAGGAGAAAGGGTTGCTCGATGCGAAACAGGTAAGCAATTTTACTTTTAGAAAAGATTTTTACCTGACCTTTTCAGCGGGCGAAATAACTACCACCTGCGAAGCAACGTTCCAAATTCGGTTGCACGAAATTGTGTCAGCTAGTCAGGTGATTGCATTCGATTTGGCCACCAATTTTAACATTCAAATTAAAGAGAAGAAAAAAATATGGCTGCATGGTTGAAAATGTTGCAAATTTGTACTGAGAAATAAGTCATTCTTCCCAGACTTTTTCAAATTAAGTCATTCTTTCCTGATTTTTGTAAAATATTCTTTCCTTGCATTTTAAAAATACAGTAAAACCTAGAAAAGTGACCACCATTAAATGGTAACCACCTGTTTATGTTGACCACTTTTTAGTGTATTGTTATTTCTAGTGTACATTTACTTGATAAGAATTCTCTGTATAGTGACCAGTGTGTGTTGACTTTTTTTTGCAATTTTTACATTGCCTATGTACCTTAAAAAGTGACCAGATAACAGACGAGCACGTTACATCTTGCTTTAACCCTTCGAGATGATTCCGTATTATTTTGGTTTTGGGGTTTTTTACTAGTGTATTGCAGTCTACATGCATAAGTGCAGTTTACATGTTCATTATTTTAATTTAGTTCAGGCATTCTTTGTAGGCTATAAGTGACCACCTGTGTACAGTGACCAACATAGCATTTTTTTGGTGATCACTCTTAACAGGTTGTATTGTAAGTCAGTCTTCCTTGACGTTTTTTCAAAAAAAGGTCATTCTTTCCTGAGTTTTTCAAAATAAGTCATTCTTCCCTGGATTTTTCAAAATACACTGTAAGTAATTATTCCCTGACTTTTCCAGGTCTGGGAGAACCCGGTTTATAACAGGTGTGTTTTGACGTTGAACTAGCCTTAAAATCCCGTACAGACTACGACAAATAATAAACCACAAACAGTTCATAGATTGGTTTGTAAAAAAAAATGCAGCAAACAATTCCGAACAATCCAAAAAATGCTCTGGAACAATCCGTAATTTGTCCTTCCAGTCGAGTGTTGGTAACATCAAAGGAGAAAAAATGGTTCGCAGCTCGTGGGGCTAAAACTTGCCTGGAAATCGTCTGCTTAGCAGATGAGTTTGTTAAAACAGGTTCGCCATAGTGTGAAAACTCTTTGAAACAAATATTGACAAACAGATTTTGGGCAAGCCATTTGTGTTGTTTTTTTTTGTTTGCCGATTTCTCGTAGTCTGTACGGGACTTAAAAGTAAAAGCCATTCTGAGAAACAACAAAACAAAGTTTAAATGTTCCAAATTCGAGGCGATATCGAGACTAACGAAAACCACAGGGAAATGTACAATATTCAAACCATTCTTTGAAAATGAAATGAAAGGACGAACTAGGACGAACAATGCACCATCGCCACCTGGTGGACATTTGTCCAGACGTAAAACTGCTTGATGCGCATGCAATCCGGGTTTATGGCATATACGTCTGAATGAGAAGGTCATCCTCCGTCCTCGCATTTTCTCATTTCTAATTTTTCCATTATTATAATTGCTATATTATTTGTTTGTCTTGGCAAGCGTATACAAATCCATCGTACAGTTAAAAATGGCGGTCCATTATCCGCATGACGACTCTATTCAGAAGACGCTTGTGTTCAAGGACTTGTTTTTTCGTGTTCAGATTTATACTTATACAGGGTCGCCCAAAGATTCAGGAATTTCATTTTCAACTTCCCTGACTTTTCCAGGTTTTAAAACAATTTCCCTGCACAATACCAACGTCACAAATTGACATATTTTTCGAAAATTAATATACCTGTTAAGAGTGACCACCAAAAAAAATGCTATGTTGGTCACTGTGCACAGGTGGTAACTATACAAAGAATGCCAGGATTAAATTAAAATAATGAACACATACACTGCATGTATACATAAAGACTGTAATACATGTAGTAAAAAACCACAAAACTAAAAAAAATACAGAATCATAGTGTCCAAGGGTTAAAGCAAGATGTAACGTGACTCATCCGTTTAATCTGGTCACTTTTTAAGGATAAGCCTACATTGGCAATGTAAAAATCGCAAAAAAGACAACACACACTGGTCACTGTACATAACAGACAGGTGGTCACTTATCACTATACAGAGAATTTTTATAAAGGAAATGTACACAGAAAAACATTTCACTAAAAGGTGGTCAACATAAACAGGTGGTCACTTTTCCAGGTTTTACAGTATTTGTAATTTGGCCATCATTATTTAGTACTTGAGTGGTACATTGTATTTTATCGGTCGGGGCACTGGCAAAATAAGCTGGAGCCTTTCAAGCTAGCGAAGTGTGAAATTTTAAATTATTTGTTACGATAAATAATACAATTTCTAAAAGAAAATAACTAGTTGAAAAAGAATGACGAATTTTCGTGGAGAAATAAACGTTTATTCCTATACCTACTATTTTCACAAAAATAAATCATTACTATTATTCCAAAAAAAAGTTTTTTCTTTAAAAAAAAACACTTAAAATTTTAAAAAAAAACATTTTTTAAAACGACTCATAAAAACTTTTTAACATTTATAAAAACTTAAACGGCTAATTTTAAGCTCTCAACATGGGCCTACATGTACGTAAAAACTTGACAAAAATCTAAAATACTACGAAAATCTTAAAGTTGTCAAAATTGTAGTCAATCGAAGTCGAAGTCTTGAAAACGTTTGAAATTACAAGTACAGTTTAGATTAAAATTGTATATGGAATTGCATGAAAACGTACGTAAAAGCACGTGTACTATCTTAAATCTGTTCTATAACAGCTTAGTATTTAATTTTGTAATTTGTGTCACTTCTAGGGTTATTTTGCTGCTAGCTCTACTCCCTAGCTCTCAGGTTCTTTTATATACTCAAACAATGGGCACCCCAATTGGTGGAATTCCAATAATTATCGTCAACGAGGATGTTGGACAAATCGGAAATCAGTATTTATCCTATCTAAATCCAAATATGATTGTTAAGGTAAGCTGTTTTCATTCCGTAAAAAAATACTATTGCTGACGAGGGTCATTATGCGTCACATCTTTTCGCGATGATGCAAATATGTCACGCAGGTAACAATCCCATCGATAATATATCAGCTACTGGAACTTTGTGGATTTGCAAACGGACTTCTCTTGTTCATATTTAGTCGTCAGACGAATTTGAAATTAATAATTCCAAGAGTAATGCGTGCATGACATATTACTTTTGTTCACAACTATTCTTAGGTATAATTTTTCCCAAAATGGCTTTCTGGTTTTCTGTTGCCACCTCCTTGTCGACCACTACGTGGCCTTCGTTTTTCAGAAAAATGTTCTCTGGCATTGAAAATATTTTTTTAAAGGGAAAAAGTTTTTTTTTTTGCAATATCGTTGTCAAAAACGTGTACCTTGACATTAGTTCAGTGATCCGCATGTCATTTCAAAAAGGTATTAAAATTAAACTATTAACTCTATGTATTGCATAATATCCTCAGTGCTAAAACTCTTGACGGACACCTTCGTTTCCATCGATCTTCGCAGCACCCAAAACTTCGCGTGAGAAAAAAATTTGCAGCAGACGACAAAAAGTATAGGCAGAGTCTGTTTTATCAAAATGCATTTATTACTATCACTCCTTTCAAACGGATTGCTATATACTTAACCAATTGGGCAGTATTGCGCAACTCTGTGACTATCTGCGAATTTGATAAATCCCATCAGCTAGCCCAGTCACGGCCGAATTTCAACAACAGATGTTTAATCCAAGTTTATTTTTCTCATTTGTTGAATCAAAATGTATATTGACTATGTTAATTTTTGTTTTTGTAATTAGAAACTATATGACGACTATGGCGTTGGATATCAGGCTTTTTTTCACGGGGAATCCAAAGGAATCTTGCATATTAGGTCGAACTTTTCGGATGTTTTCTATAAAAGGTAATAGAATGTAATCATGTGGAGAATTGTATCATTTGTATGCTATGATCGAGGATTTAATTTAATCGGCGTTTGGTTTAATCGGTTTTTACTATATTGAAAATAGAGTATTACAATGTAGATTGGAACGCATGTAGGCTACTTTGTAGGCATTTTGAAACTATGTTCTTGTAAATGCATTCTCGTCACTGTATTTTGAAAATTGCATTTCAATTGTATTTAAAAATCCATTTTCATAACGCAAAAATACCTAGAAATGCATTACCTAGTGGTACATATTTTTCAATTTATACACATTTTGAAGCAAAATTTCTAATTTATTACATGTGTTCCAATCTATAAATATTTTTAAATACATTTTTTCAATTAACTATACCTATGTTCTAATTATAAAATAAATTTTAAATTTATTAAATGCGTTACAATCTAAGAACATTTTCAAATACATTTTTAAATTCATTACAAATGTTTTAATCTACAGGGTGTTTCAGAAGTAATGGTCCATAATTTTAGGGGTTGTAGAGGGTACTAAACAACTTAACATGTTTAGTTTAGGAACCTAGGGGTGCTAACGTGAGTTAAAAAAGTTATGAATGCTTTAATTTTGGAAATTTTTAACATGGTAGTAAAACGGAGGTGCTCCTTTCGAAAG
>JAQGBX010000245.1:0-41484 GCA_034698745.1 Megaphyllum sjaelandicum | reverse complement strand
AGGTAAAATGTGCTTATATCAGTTAATAAGATGTGAGGACTCCAGAAGCCATGTGAAATATTACAGTGCACATCAATTTCATGGCGTCTGCGATTTTAAACGCTAGACCTTTTGAGATATAGAGCAAATCCTCGAATTAGAAAGTTGGTTAGCGTTGCATAATTAGTGCGGTAATAGTGCTTGTGACATTTATTATTGCTCACATATCTGGCAACGAACCTGGTTTTTAACTGATGTGTGCATCCTTGCAGCCTATGCAAGGCTGGAATGCTACTACCAAGTCGTCAGGGGCTGGTCAATTGCACAATTGGATGCATTCAAGTCATGTCCTGCTATAAAAAATGTCAACAATTTGGACGTCCAATGCAACCTTTGTAATCCAAAGCTCATGTCATATATTTAAAAGGAAATGATTACTAGTTAACCTTTGATTTCAATTGAGCTTTTCTGCCTTGCATAGATGCAATGCAAGGATGCACACATCAGCCAAAAACCAGGTACGTTGTCAGATATGCGAGCAATAATAAATGTCACAAGCACTTTTATTGCACTAAATTATGCAACGCTGACCAACTGTCTAATTCGAGGATTTGCTCTATCTCCTACGGTTTAGCGTTTAAAATCGCATGCCCCATGAAATGGACGTGCACTGTAATGTTTCATTATGTTTGACATGGCTTCTGGAGTCCTCACATCGCATTTTACTTAGCGCCTGAGGTGGTATAGATATTTGAGAGGGTCAGACATATGCCCCACCGGTTACACAAGCGTAAGTAAAGCAAAATTTACGAGAGCAGATATTTAAACTTTTACAAATCACATTTCTTTTATGTCTTGAGGTGAGCTCACAAATTACGTAACGTGAAACATTTGTAAAACCATGGTTTTAGCCAGAGCACACCAGGCAATGCTTTTAACTTACCACTTACTATATTTGATCTTCTGTCACGCATACCATTACACGAGTTTCAAACCATCAACATCATTTACTACGTGCTACCTCTCTGCTTTTTAAAATGCATTTTAATAACCCAAATTGTTTTTTTAATGCATTATGTATGTTCCCAACTAAAAATATTTTCAAGTGCATTTCTTTTTAATGTTGTTATATTAAATGCAGCATTTTATTCTTCGAATCTGTATTGTATTGATTCAGCTTGCCTCGCCAGAGGGAGTTTAGTTTTTTATTCAAAGGACTGTTTTTGGTGCAATTATTCAATCGATTAAGCTCATTTTCGGTGTAAATCTGGTGTTGGCGGATGTCTCCTTTTATTTACCCATTGCTGGGTTGAACTCGGCTCATGTAGGCAATCTTCAAACTATTTGCTATCACGATATCACTGTAGTCCAAAAGCCTCGAGTCTTGATTGCTCGGCTGTGTTCTTTAGCCTAATTTTTTCCCTGCTTTTTTCGCTAATGCGCCTGTCCAATTAGGCTTAGGACGCCGAGAGATTCGACCGTTTCCGGTTGGTACTACCCGATTTACTGACATATTCTCCAGTGCGATTCGAAAGGCAATTGACGAAACGCTCGTATTTCTTCACTTCCGATTTTTGAAGTTGCAGAAAAGCAACATACAAAACGACACGCAAGAATCCGAGAAGGAAAAATTGAATTGGCACTTGTCAAAAGTGAAGTTGTGCTGTTTCAAGTAAAAAATCTTTTCTGGATTTATCTACCGTAAACCTCTTGTCAGTTGCTTATATCATTTTTGTTGACCATGGATTTGAACTGATTACCAAACCTACGTTACGTAAGGAAATGCATTTGATTAGATAGAATATGTATTATGTACATGTACAGTATAGATTCGACCAATACATTTTGAGATATTAAAATGCATTTTCAAAATGTGTTCTAGGCATTGCATCCTCGTCAATGTATTTTAAAACCTATCCACGTCATCGTGTTTTCGTCAATGCATTTTAATAACGCATTATGTGTTCGTTGTTTTAATGTGAAGATTCAGGGCTGTAAACTAGTGTTTTAGTCGATGGTTGGTTAATTCGAAAAAGGCATGGTTTGGCACTGGTTAAGAATAATGCAGATTCAATGCAAGTTGTATTGAAATTATTATTAGTCATCAGTCAATGAAAATGCTTAATTTTCGTATACAAAAGTCAATTTAAAATTGTAATTAACGTATCACGGTGAAACGTATCAAACCATGAATTACCAAAAGATAACAATTTCACAGTGGTAAGAATGTTAGACGAATTTGTGATTAGATTTTATCTAAAGCGTAATTAAACCGCGTAATTGCTACAATCAATTAACCATATAATTTTATTATCTGTCGTGGTTTAAATGTACGAGCAAGTTAAAAGCAAATACATGTAAACAGAATTATTGCTGTTTTTTTTCCCTCCACATACTGTAACAAGCAAGGTGGCTAAAAAGTATAAATAACTTGCACATGACGTCACGCAACTCTTGGGCGTGGCTAATGTGGCTCGGAATACACCGTCACCGTGGGTGTTTTGTGGGGTACTTTCCATAATGGGTAATGAAATATGGAACGAATGTACCTACAGGTCTGCGCGTGCAACTTATCTGTAGTAAAGGTATCTACATGTACCCCACAATGTTTGATCTAGGTGGAACCTGCACGTGTCGTCTGCTTCAAATGCTTGTGAAACTACAGTAAAGTACAGTAGAACCTCTCTTATGTCAACTAATTGGAACCAGAGGTGGTTGACATAAGTGAAATGTTCACATAAGGGAGGTTGAAATTCCAACCAATAGAAAACCAATTTAAAATAATAGGAAACAAGTCAATTAAGTATTCTAAGTTATGTTATCACATTACAAGTACATGTGTATCACTTTTGTTGGGCAAGTTTGAGAACACTGCCCGTTTCCTCTTTGAACTCGGTAGAGCATCTAAAACAAGAAACAAAATAAAACTTTTAAGGGTGCTCTCAAAGGCTCCAGTGCGCCTTTGGCTGCTAGGAGCAGGCCTGAAACGAGGTACCCTAATGTATTTAATTAATTTTCCCATGGTTGATCGAGGCCTGCACCAGCCAAAAAACGCACGGTGTGGTCGGCAGGAATGAGTTTCTATAATAGAGGTTCTACTGTACGTAGAAGAAAAAGCTCGAAACTTAGAGAAAGGCTGTAAACCTAAGAGAAAAATGTTCAAACCCTAGATGAGAAAAATGTTCAAACCCTAGATAAAAAAAGCTCGAAATTTAGAGAAAAATGCTGGAAATCTAGATAAAAAATCTTTAAACTTGGAAAACAAGCTTATAATTTTGTTAACAGCTCAAAACTTAAGAGAAAAAACTTACAATTTCTGGAAATAATCACACTGCCATTTAAATAAAAAATGATTTGCCGATGATCACAAATACTCCACGATATTCGCAAAATATTACATGAAAACCATAGAAAGGCGTGTTTTTACATGAATATCATGTTGTATACATTAAAAAGTAATGAATAACATGATTTTACGTGAAAAGATAACGAAAAACTTGTTTATTATTTGGAAAAACATGTTTTTTCGTGAAAAAGTAATGTAAAAACTGCTGTTTCTATGTCTATTTTTATTAATATAGAAAATATATTTTTTTGGGTTTTTTTTTTACTCTATTTCACAATGATAATTTCAATTTCGCATAGTTGCTGCTGCTACAGAAAAGTGTGTGCTGCGAGTCTGCGCAAAGGGGGGAACGCTGCTGCTATATTTTGTTTTCGTGCATGGAATTTCCACTAATTTAACAGCATTTTTGAATTTATTTTAAATTATAATAATTTTTAAAAAAATTGACTCGAGAGATGCATCATGGCCTGAGCAACTACTCACTCGGAAGATTTTGACATCACACGAATCGAAGATATGCGCTTCCCTTTCCCTCCTTTTTGTAGAAATATTTTAATACTTTTGTGCATTTTTCTGTAGTAGAAACTTAGTATTTTTATATTATTATTATTATTATTTAAAAAAACAATATTTTATTTTAATTAGTTTCTTTAGCATTTTGTTTATTTCATATAAGCTCGCTGTTTTATTTTTTTCCCTTTTGTTTTTAATTCATATATGCTTTTATGAAATAAATAATTTTTTTTTTTGTTTTTATGCATGATGCCTATTATTTTTATTTGTTATTATTATTTATATTAATTCTGATTTAATTCATTTCATTTTTTTTATTTTTTTTTTATTTCCATGATGTATGGCATGCTATGTTAAACGGATACGATGATCTAAACGTTATACGTATGTGAACTTGGATTAATTAACATTTTTATATATATTTATTCGTAGTAGTTTAGAATTGGTAGAATTGTTATATTGTGCATATTTATTTTGATGGGAAGTAACTGCAGATTGCGGTTGATTTTATTTTAAGTATATTTCTAATATAAATTATGAATATTATAAATTTAATATTATTTGAAAAATTTAAAACTTTTGAAAAAAAAAATCCATTATGTTTAAGTGCCATGCCACAAATTTTAAATACTGCTAAAATTATAAATGAAAAATAATAAATTTGCAAATATTTTTACACTTATTTTCAAAGTTTTAGATATTACCAGAGTAGTTTTAAAAGTTATAAATCCCATTAGAAGACATTTAAAATTTTGTAAATTACATTACAATAATTTAAAAAAAGATTAAATAGCATCAGAATAATTTTAAAGTTTATAAATGGCATTAAATTATTTTAAAAAATTTTAAAGAGAATTGAAATGCCAAAATGTTAAATAAAAAATAATTTGTAAATATTATTACAATTATTTTAAAAGTTTTAAATATCGGTAGAGTAATTTTGAAACTTTTAAATTCTTTTGGAATAATGTTAAAATTTTGTATATTACATTAGAATATTAAATTATTCTAAATATACTTAAATAGCATCAGAATTTTAAAATTTATAACTGGCATCAAATTATTTTAAAATTTCTTAATAACGTTAACATAAATTTAAAATTTGTTAATAGAATTAAAACGATTTTTTTAAAAAAAAATGTAAATACCATTAGATGAATTTTAAATTTTGTAAATACCATTAGAATAATTGTGAAATTTGTAAGCTGTATTAGAATAATTTGCAAAAAATGAAAATATTTGAAAAAGTTTACTTATTTTAAAGTAAAAGTTTTACTTTTTTCAAATTTGTCTTAATTTTACAAAAAAACAACTGCAATCTGTATTCGTTCGAGCAGGATATTTTTTTCGAAAATTTTCGGAAAATTCTAGGAAGGTTAGTTAGCAGATAATTGTATTTTCTCCAACTTAAGTTTTAGATGACCATGAATGACCGCTGGTCAAGGGGAATGATAAGTGATTTTTCATCATGAGGAATGGACATCATCTATGATAAATAAGGTATGGATCTTCCTGAATATTTTTATGAGCAAAAATAGTTCATCATTTCGAATAATAATTTAAATTTAGTCAATTATAAATCATTGAATTGCATTTATTTAATTAAAATAAATATAGTATTATTATATTTTCGTTAAACATTAGATATTTCGTAAACATTAAAAATGCTGCTCGTAAAAATTTCACAAAGATCTGAACTTTATTTTTCTCGATGGAAAGATTTATATGGAAATTACTCAAAATAAATGTTTCAAATTTATTGAAATTTTTCGAATCGAGTTAACTTGTCAACGAGAAACAATTTTAAATAAATGGCAAAACTAAATGTTGAAACACCTGTTTTACGAGCCAAAGTTTCGGGAAATTTTAAATTTAGCTATTAATTTAATTTTAAAATCGTTGATTTAAAAAATAGTTTGTTAAATCTTATTTGAGGTCGACCACAAATTGATTCTTAGAAAATTGCCAACTAAAATTAAACGAAGTATTTAAATTGTTAAATGGCCAGACATTTTTCATATTTCTAAATAGGTTAGTATTTTTACGATATTTTTTTTTGGAATATTAAAAATTATTCATGACTCAATAAGGGTAAATATTCGTAGATAAGAAATTTCTCAATAATTAAATTAATATAAAAATGCATGACCTCAATCTGGATTTGAAATGCTAGCATTCCAGAAATTTTAAAAAATACAAAAATTGTTTACTATGTGTCAGAAACTTGATTTAGTTAATGTGATATAAAACCAACAATTTTTTTATCAAATTATGTAAAGATGAAAGTAAAACCTAATTTAATGTATAATTATAAACTTGCTAAAAATTCAAATTTGAAGTTGGAGAAAATGCAATTTTCATAAGTGTGATAAACCTAACAAAACATGCGAAAATTATATTTCACCATCCGCGTTTTGTTAACGAAATGAGTAAAAACAGAGATGATTTAAAACATATTAGAAATATATTAAAATTATTTTAGTAATATAATAAAATAAAATATAAAATTACAAATAAAAAGAATGTCTTTTGTGTAAAAAGATATTTGTGTAAATATTTTTGTACAAATAACTTTTAAAATTAAAAAAAAAATATTGTTGGGAATATTTCTTTTAAATGTTTATTAAAAGTAGTTTTAAAAACATTTCGTTGCAAAATTCGAAAGTTAAAAAAAAACTTTTTTGAATTATTTTCGTAAATATATTTTGTAAATTACTGAAAGAAAATATAAAACTACGATTAAATTCGAATATAACGAATAATACGAATAAACGTTTAAAAATATTTCTGTTAATATTTGTTGAAAGTAATTTTAAAAATATTTTTGGGAAATATTTCTGCAAATACTTTTTATTAAATTACTGAAATAAAATATTTGTAAACTAAATAAAATTATGTAAAAAGACATTTTCGTACAAATAATTCTTAAAAATATTGCTGTGAATATATTATATTATTACAATTGAACTCGAAACGTTTAAAAAAAAACCTTTTTGATCTCGGACAAAATGCGGATGAAGTTAGTTGAGTGCGTACTTTACACG
Organism: Megaphyllum sjaelandicum; assembly: GCA_034698745.1. Taxonomy (NCBI): domain Eukaryota; kingdom Metazoa; phylum Arthropoda; class Diplopoda; order Julida; family Julidae; genus Megaphyllum; species Megaphyllum sjaelandicum. The sequence goes on along the minus strand of JAQGBX010000245.1, from coordinate 34,602 downwards.
TACGATTACGCTTAGTTTAGCTTAGCTTTTTGGCAGGGCAATGCAAATAAAACTCCAGAAATTGAATTTTAAAGCACTTTGTTTTCGTTTTGGTTTCCAACTTAAGGTGAATACGCTGGCACACAAGGATTAGGTTTATTGAGGCTGCACAGTACGTTTCGACACGACCTCAAGATCTACGCTTCGGACGAAGGAAGAGTGCAAATGACCGCTGCTGCCTTCGCTAAGGTAACACCAAAACCAAAAAACTACAACTTGATGAACTTGGTTGTGTGTTGTTTTTATTCCTTTTGCAAGTCTATGAGAGCGTTTGTTTCCCAGCAGTCGGACAAGGTTTCCAAAACTCCAAAAATCCAACAGAAACTGTGTGAAATAATTTCAAAAAATACTCCCCAAATACGCTACGCTGTACAATGAAACCTCATTAAACTCATTTCCCATTTCCCGTCCCAGGGTATGGACGGATGATGTTAATTTCTTCGTTTAACAACGATTCCCAATTCGGATATTACGAAATTTCGCCTAAAACGAATCAACAGGGCTGCCGCGGACCTGGAAAACCTGGAAAAGTCAGGGAACTTGAAAATGTCTGGAGAAGTCAGGGAAGAATGGCTTACTTTGAAAAAAGTCAGGGAAATTCCTATTTGTTTTTATCCAAAATTAATGCTTCTACATGGTTAGCTCAGAGCCCATTTTCTGAGTAGAAACTTGCAATATTTTCCACATTTTCCGAGGACAAATTTTCAACATTTTCCGAATTGTAATTGTAATTGGTCAGGGAATTTTTTTTTAAAACCTAGAAAAGTCAGGGAAGTTGAAAATGAAATTTCTGGGAGAAACCTGATCAATTTTCGAGTTCCCGAGAATTCGCGCCGCGTTACGTTAAAACGAACTTTATACAATATTAGAACAAAATTTATCCCTATTAAAGATATTTAAACAATATGAAATAAAAGGTTCGTTATAACGGAAAATTCCCCGATCGTACATGGGATAGGATTTCTTTCCAAACTTGGCTGAAACTTTACTTTTTACCGTGGAATTCATGTTTTGTCTGAGTTTTGATATTGAGACTGGTAATAAATTCACTCTAGGTAATTCATCGATTTGAGTGGGTATATCATCTTTAGACCAATTAAAAGCTAGATTCTGCTAATCAAATACCATAAAATTAAAAAAGTACAAAATTTGGTAGAAAATAGCAGAATCTGGCTTTTCGTAACAATAATTCCTCGAAATTATCAACTCACTGTTCGATGATTTTCGAGCTTTTTTTAATATTATTTATAAAATTTTCAAAACATTTTGTAATCTTTTTAGTAGTTTTGAGCTAGTTGTAATTTCTGAATTAGGGATGTTTTTTAGATATACACGGGGGGTTTTTTTGTGCAGAAAATCTTAAAATCTTAAAATCTTAAAAATCTTAAAATTTTCGTAGAATGGGATCTTTAAACTTTATTTTTGTTTCAGGTGAAAAACAAAATTTATCTGAAAAGTAATAACTGCGAACTTTGATTATATTTTCACAAAGCTTGATTAATTAATTACCAATCATATGAAGTAATCGAGCAAGTTAAAAAGTCACAAAATCGTAAATATTAGTTCTTCATAATTCCTGTTTTGAAACTTTATCGTTAAAAAATTCAGAAATAAGTTTTAAAATTTGCAAATTTGAAGTTAGCAGCGAGCCTGAAGAAATTAAGTGATAATGGGAGAAATTTTCGAGTTACATATTTTTAAAAATCCAACGAAAAAATATATATTTTTTTTCAACAGGGTCTTCTGGCTTTAGAAGGCGAACTGACCCCCATTCTAGTACAAATGGTCAAATCGGCCAACACAAACGGACTCTTGGACAACGACCACGATTCGAGCAAATATCAAAACATGTAAACTTTTCACCTTTTAAATTTAACTAACTCGTGTAATTAAATAACATAATTAATTACTCCGAATTCAGGGTGAAATCCACGCTTCACGAAGCCATGCAGCAGGACTGCGATTTCAGCGACGAAGATTACGAAGCGTTGAATCCTTCCAAAGCAATTTCCATACAAAATGCCTTAAATTTCATCAAAAATCCCGTGAAAGCGTGCAAGCACATCCAGAGTCTCGTTCAGATGCTCATGGAGTTGATCAAGAAAAAAAGAGAGGACAGACGCACTCAAGGTGAGTTTTTTTCCATCGAAAATATGGGGAAATTGACTCATGGTTCCCCCAGAAATTTCATTTTCAATTTCCCTGACTTTTTTAGGTTTAAAAAAAGTGTCCTGGCCAATGACAATGTGAAAAATTGACATATTTTGCAAAATCACGCTGGAAAATATTTTTCAAAATTAACTAACGACAATTTTGAAAAATTTGTATCATTTTTTCTTTTAAAAATGTGACAATTTTGTATTCGGAAAATGTTTGAAAATGTTGAGTATTTGTGCTCGGAAAACGTGAAACATTTGCAAATTTGTCCTTGGAAATTGTGGAAAACTTTGCAAATTTGTACTCGGAAAACGTGGAAAATTTTTCAAATTTGTACTCGGAAAACCTAGAGAACATTGCAAACTTGTACACGGAAAACGTGTAAAACGGAAATCCTAGATAATTTGGAAAATTTGGCCTCGGAAAATTTGGAAAACATTGCAGACTTGTTCTCAGAAAATGGGCCCTGAGCCAACCATATACAGTGTTAAATTTTGGATCGCCATGACTGCGTTGAATTTCCCTGACATTTAAACATAAGCCATTCTTCCCTGAATTTTCCAGACATTTTTAAGTTCCCTGACTTTTCCAGGTTTTCCAGGTCTGGGGGAAACCTGTAACTCGGTCCGTTTTGATAAGTTTCAGGTTGTTAGATTTAGAGTATTGTGGAAACCAATATTGTGCGTAACCAATAAATAGTTGTTACACATTTCAAATTTCAAGATTAACCAGGATGATACGGCGGTTAAATAGGTTAAAATTTAACGCATTTGTGGAAATTATTGTAGAAATAATTTTAATGGATCGAAAGTAAAAAAAACTTTATTTGCACAAAATACAGACTTTCCATTACCAATGCAGAGTTCCCCAGAAATTTCATATTCAAATTCCGTGACTTTTCCAGGTTTTTAAACTAATTTCCCTGACCAATGACATAATTAAAATCGACATATGCAAATGTTATCCGCAGATTTCGCGAAATTTACACAGGACCATATTCGATATTTTTCAAAATTTGTCTTCAGAAACTGATGTAAATTTTGAAAAATTTTACTAATTTGTGCTTAGAAATTTTACAAAATTAGCATGACATTATCTTTAAAAATTTGTTTTCAGAAACTGTGTAAGTTTTGAAAATTTGTACTCGAAAAACGTTGAAAATGTTGCTAATTTGTGTTTGGAAATTTCGGAAATTTTGATTAGGAAAAGTTTTAAAACTTGGCAAATTTGTCTTCAGAAACTGTTGCCACTTTTAGTTGTAAACAGTTGCGAATTTGGAAAATTTGTCGTTGAAAACTGTTGAAAATTTGGAAAATTTGTGGCTGAAAACTTGAAAATGTATACTGGAAATTTTTTTTTTTAATTTGCCTAACCTGCAGAAGCATTCATTTTGGAGTGTGACAACATTGAGACGTTGAATATCTCTGAGTATTAAAAATAAGTAATTCATCCCTGACTTTTCCACACAACAAGTTTTGTCTTTTTCAGGTTTTCCCGGTCTGAGGAAAAATTCCAATTTTCTATAGAAAATACCTAAAATATGGAAAAATTGTGCAGAAAATCTTCATGCATCTGTATTTTTGTTAATAACTTGATTTGCTGAGAATCAGAGATTAAGGTCATTACAAATATATGTGTTGAATTTCAAATATTATTTTAAAAAATAAATCCATTTTCGTTTCAGATGCGGTGCTTTACCACGGCGAAACTTGGGATTTGATGCAGAGAAGGTGGGGAAAACTCGAAAAGGATTTCCAGTTGAAAACAGAAAAATTCGACATCAGCAAAGTGCCTGACATCTACGATTGCATAAAGTACGATCTGCAACACAACCAACACAAACTGCAGTTCGAAAACGCCATCGAGTTGTACACATACGCCAAAGCGTTGGCCGATATCGTGGTTCCTCAGGCAAGATGGCCCAAAATCAGTCTTCTTTTTTGTACTTTTAAATATTTTCAAAAGCCTCCTTTTGATTTCGAGACCACCGTGGGTCTCGAAATGCTTTTCATTCGTATACGAGAATAGATGGACGGTTCAATCCGTAGTGTTCGGATACTCCGTACGGTCCTTTTATTTCTAAAAATTATTTCATCAACTGTTCTCGTTTGACCAAGTGGAATGTTTTTTCCTTCTAGGAATATGGCATAACTCGCCAAGAAAAACTGACCATTGCTCAAGGAATCTGCACGCCTTTACTGAAGAAAATCAGAGCGGATTTGCAAAGAAATATCGAACAGGAAGACGACACGGAAGCCGTCAACAGACTAAATCCTAGGCAAAATTGCGTTTCACTTTTTCCCAAAATTACCAGAAAATGATACCAGATAAAACATTATATCGGTTCAAAGGTTTTCAAAGTATTAAACTTTGACAATACAGCAATGTGCCGTTAAACGGTTTGAGGCCATTCAAAAAGGACGTCCTCATGTAGGGAGTTGGAGAATAAGTTAAGTCACGGACACAATGTGGACAGGGCGAGGGACTGTGAGGGTGGTATGACCAACTCAAACGGCCATTCGAAAAGTCAGTAAACGGGGTAACTCCAGTCCTGGAAAACCTGGAAAGTCAGAACTTAAAAGCTCAGGATCCATTCGCAAACTTTCAAATTTTCCCAGAACAAATTTTCAAAAATTTTCATTTTTCTCCAATTTTCAACCTTTTTCGAGGTCATCTTTACAAATTTTTCCACGTTTTCTCGAGAACAAATTTGCAAAAATTTCCAAATTTTCCCGAAGATAAATCTTTACATTTTCAACTGTTTTCAAGTACAGACTTCCGAGGAAAAATTTCCAACAGATTTTGAGAGCAAATTGGCAAAATTCTCAACCTTTTCAGAGTACAAAATTTACATTTTCCGATTTCCACTTTGCAAAACTTTCAAAATGTTCTGAATACAATTTCTTTTTTTGAAGTTTCAGACGTCCGAATGGGGGAAGGGTGGGGGGATGTGCCTAACTGACCTGCCAGAAACAATGACGTGTAATGAAAATCTCTTTCAGAATTCTACCATTCAGGGGTTTAATTTTCCATCGAGTTGAGGAAAAGTTGAATTACATGAAGTAAAATCGATTGTTTTTTCTCAAATTTACCAAGTGAAAAAACACTCGTAAAAATGAGGCATAAGTTTCATGAACATGTTATCACGCATCGATTTAATAAGTTTTTGTTTCAGGTATTCTCACGGAGTTTCTTCCCCCGGACGTCACGTACGAAGCCGATTGTATTTCACCAGCGAGAGTCACATTCATTCCCTGCTAACAGTATTGCGTTACGGAGGATTAGTCGATGTAAGTTTCACGGAATATTCATTTCTACGTTTTCACAATCTTATTCATATTTTCTTGATAAACTGTAATTTGCCCAAGAAATATTAGTTTTTCCAAAAAAAACTGAAGTTTCTACACTATTTTCAATAAACCATATATCGTTTTCTCCCAAGACCAATCCAATTTTTTGAAGAAACGTCCCAATAAACGATAATTTTTCTAAAAATGTTACATTTTTCCCAAATAATATTTAATTTTTAAAAAAAAAAAATAATGTAGTTTTCACACCAAAATTCCAAAAAACTGAAAAATGATACAAATGCTTTTATAAAACTTTTTAAACTACAAAGTTTTACAAAATTATGGGCATAAACGTTTAGTTACCAAAAATGCTAAAAAAAAATGGGATGTTAATTTCAGGAAGGTAAAGATGAACAATGGCACCGTGCAATGGAGTACGTTAGCGCCGTCTCGGAACTTAACTATATGACTCAAGTGGTCATCATGCTTTACGAGGACCCCACCAAGGTGTTTGCTCTAAAACAGGACATGAAAAACTACATTTTTTTTGTTTTTGCTCAAAATTCTGCATCTGCGAAGCAGATTTTTTGAAAATTTCTTTATATTTTCAACCGCCACGGCTAGAAAACTTATTTCTATTCTAGGATCCATCATCGGAAGAACGTTTTCACATCGAGCTTCACTTTAGCCCCGGCGTCGTCTGTTGCGTACACCGGAACCTTCCTCCTGGACCCGGATTTCGACCACAGTCTCGCAACGAACCCGTATAAATCCGGCATTTTTGAACATTTTACCTCGCGCATGTGCTCATTTTTGGGAAGACAGTATCTGAGAGACAGTTCTATTTCAGAAGGAAAAGCGAGACAGCACGGATAGTGCAGTCAGTTCGGAAGGCAGTCAGCTGCCCCTGACACCGGTTGGAACGGAAAACTGCATCGACGAGGAAGACGACATCAAAATGGAGGAATTGAGTACCCCGCAGAGCTTACCTCCATCGACTGTAAGAAATTACTTTCACAAACCACTCTTAGTGTGGACACTCATTGCTTGGTGTCTTTGAATGCTACCTAAAATTTCTTACGGATTTACTCAAAATTCCTTGAAAAACTGGCTCTCTATACAAAAATAGTAATTTTTACTCAAGTAGTTACTCAATTAGTAATGGTCACTTAAATAGCTACTCTAGAAGAAATGGTCACTCGAATAGCTACCCAAATAGAAATGGTTACCCGAATTATGACTTGTAATGGTGCTTCGATAGTTTATTGAATGTAAAAGTAGCAATTTTACACGAGTATATAGTTACTCAATAAGAATAATAATTTGAATAATAATCATTACTCGAATAGGTGCTCAAATAGTAATGTGGTTACTTGAATGGTTACATGCATCTTGAATACTCATCAAATTATTGAATAGTAATGGTCACTCGTACAGTTATACCTGAATAGAAATGGTTACTATAAGTATATTTGCTCAATTAGTGATCAGATACTTAAATGGTTAAAATTGTTACTCGAGTGGCTATCAGAATCTTTAATAATAATGGTTACTCGAATAGCTGTTCAAATAGTAATGGTTACTCCAGTAGTTAATTGAATAGCAATGCTACACGAGTTTCTCATGAAGGTACTCGAAGCTTTTACTCAGCGCTCTTTTACGTCATTTCTCAGGACCCGTCTCCCATTGCTGAAACTCCGACTCCAGAACTACCCACACAGCTACTACTTGCTAGCCCGACGTCACCGAGCGGTGCCAATGGATTGGGCCCTACGAGCACCACGGATGGACCGTGCGCGGCATATGCAATTTCATCGCCAATGTTGATGGGCATCAAAGGCGACCAAAGACAGCGCTCGTCCAGCGTCAAAATTTCGGATCCGATACCCATCTCGCAACACCTGGCCAAAGCGTGGAGTGCGGATCAGCAAGGCAGAGAAAAGCCCAAATGTGAGTTTTGCACCATTGCATTTAACCATTGGGTTACAAATTACAGCTACGGTTTTGAACGTTCAGCCGAGATATAACACTGCAAAGCGTTTGGAAAGCTAAGTTTGAGAATACTAAAATGCAGGATAGCAGGAATCTTTCTGATTTTTGAAAAATGGAATGTTTCGAGAATGATTTGGAAAATTATTTTTTTCAAAATTTGAGTTTCGGAAACAGTTATTATTAAAAATCCAAAAACAATTATGAAAAATTATTTAAAAGGTATAAAAATAATATAAATTATAAAAAACTTATGAATGATAATTTTCAACAAATTTGTAATCTGAAAAACGTGGAAAATTTTTGCAAATTTGTACTTGGAAAACGTGGACAATTTTTCAAATTTTTACACAGAAAATGGGGCCCTGAGCTAACCATGTAGAAGCATTAGAAGCATTAATAAGCCATTCTTTCATGACTTCTCGCTGACTTTTTCAGGTCTTGGGGTACCCTGGAGTTTGGAAAAACATTGTTCAAATTTTGAGTTTTGCAAACAGAATTTTCGAATTATTATTAAAAATAATAAAAAAATTGGGACAAATGATTTAATAGGTATAAAAATGATATAGATTATACAAAATTATGATTCATAATGTTAAAAAAAAACTTAACAATTATGAAAAATAACTTAAAAGTGCATTACTTAACAGTTTTGGTGAATTCTTAAGCTGCACGCTGGGTTATTTTTTCCTGAAAACTTACGGATTTTGGGATTTTGTTCATTCTCGATACTATCTGAGCCACCGTTAAATGTTTGATTTGCTTTTCCTATCTCGCTCTTCTTCTTCTCGGCCATCATGACTTTCCGCTTCCTAGGTTGCGACGAACTGGGCATCCCCGGTCATCCATTGTCCGGCAACTACCAGCGTAGTTTGTCGTACTGCGCCGGTCGACCGCACAGCGTGGAAAGTGAAAAAGTCAGTCGAAACGCGCAATTCGACAAAGGTAGTGGACGTTGTAGCGCCGTCTCGTGTTTGTCAAGTGCGTTTCTGTGTGTTCTCAGTTTGGTCAGTTTCGTGCCCATTGTGTCCTTTAATATTGTTCGTTTCACAGGTTAGCACGATTACGTTCAGGGCAGCAGTTTCGAGACTCGTTCCCGAGTCAAGAGTCTCAAGCAGTTTGCTCGGAATTTCAAGTTTTGCCATCGCTCTCCAAGACTTGAGTCTCAAGTCAGTTCTTGGTTTCTCAATTAAACTTGACTTTCTGATTTTAAAACAAATTTATGAGCTTAACGCGAGTTTTTGAATACAAAGTTGTACAATTAAGTCTGAATTTAACGCAAGTTTACGAATTTTACAAAACTTGTATGATTTTTTTGTACAAAACATTACGAACGTTTCAAAAGCTTACAAATCTTTACAAGTTTGATTTTCAGAATGTTACAAAAAAAAATTTCAAATAAGTTTACGAATTTTACTAAAAATTAAAAAAATTTAAAACAATTTGATTTTTTACGAAGATTTTACGAATATTACAAAAGTCTACGATTTTTTCATTAAAGTTGACGAATTTAACAAAAGATTCTGAAAAACATTCTGGATTTTACAATTTTTCTGTAAAAAAATCATGAGTAAGGCATAAGTTCATTTAAAAAAAAATACCGTTAAATATCACGAAAGTTTCTGAAAAACCTGGAGTATGGCAAAACTTGGTGAGCAAAAATAACTCTTCAGTCATGATTTGCACGGCATTTAACTTCTCGCAGTCGGTGTTTCATTTTTCTATTTATTTCTTTATTTTACTTTTAATCATTTTTTATTTTTTGCACACTTCGTTTAACCTTGCGTCTTTTTGCTGTGAATTTTCCGTTTCATTTGCTGTCTTTTGGCCAATTTGCGCAAACTCTTTACTTTTGATTTTTTGAGTAACTCGCAAGGCGTTTTTTGTTGGTGTGTAGACACGATAAGGAGGCATCGTCACTCCGTCCCAGGACAGATGTTTTCTTACTTGAATTTGAGATTGGTGACCGATTGCGAGGGTAAGAAAGCAGCAAACTCTACTCTCGATCCATATTTTCATTTTTTCTTTCCTTTTTAGTTCATTTTTAGTCAAACTGGAGTCATATCGTAAACATTCTCTCTCTATCTCACTTTCTTAAGTGTGCTTTCGTAAACTAAGTTTATTTCAACAAAAATACGAAACATGAAAATAATATGAAGATATATCAACATCACAAAATTTTCGAAAAATATATATATTCATTTTTTTTTAATTTTATCCAATCTATCGACCTAAATGAACGAAAAATAGTAATGTGTTAAAGATACATCAACAAATTATATAAATATATACATTCATGATCTTTAATTTTATTGAATAATTTGAAAATAGAATGGAAATTTTTAATTTAAACAAAAATAAAAAACGTTTTGTTTCAAATTTAAAAATAAAATCGAAATTTTTGATTAAAATTTGAAAATGAAATTGAAATCTTGGTTTGAAATCGAAATTTGATATTTCCTTAAAATTTAAATTTTATATTATCTCACAATTGAAATATTGATGTTTGCATACAACTGGTTGAAATTTAAATACGAAGTCGTTAAACATCTTCATTTTTCTGCGCAATATTTAGAGCATACTGTATATCTACAATATATCCGAACGAAATTCTGGAAAAGTTACATAAAAGTTATTCAAACGTTACACTTTTCTCAAATTTCATCATTTATGTTGTTAAACCGTATTTTTTTTCCTCAAATTTCTAATTGCTTTTTCTCAGCATGTTGCATTTTGCCAATTTTTCTTACATTTGCACGTTTAGCTTTGCACCAATATTTTATTTTTTATTTATGTTTTTATTTTTATTTTATTTTTTTAAAGAATTGCAGAATTTGCTTGGATAAATGGACGGAAACCTGCTAATTGTCATTTAAACTAACCATAGATTTTATACGTTTCTCTTTTTTAAATTTTCAGATTTCGTTTTAGATGTTTTTTTTAAATTGTGCGTTCGTGTGTGCAGTAACCCCCCTAAACTCTAATCTTTAACAGGAACAACATCCATTTTTCAGAATAACGTATATAAAATATTCTTTTTAAAAAAATAATCTGGAAAATATTAGAAATTGTAATTAAATAAACATAGTGTAAAATAAATCGTATTCTCAAATTCTAAAATTTCAAGAATTCTTTCGTGGAATTTCTAAAATTCAAGCTTTAATTTAAATTTGTATGAATATTTTAAAAATATGATGTAACTAGGAAAACAATGGAAATTAATTTTTGTAACATATATTTCTAATATCACCAGTATAAAAAATTTCTGGAATTTTCTAATGCATTTTACGAAATTTATTCAGATAAAAATCTTTGATAATCTTTGATATTGATATAAAAATGTCTTATATCAATAAGATTTTTTTTTAAATTTCATCTTAGCATATGAGGAATGAAAGTTTAGTTAATTTCTTATTATTTAGCATACAAGAAAGTGATATCTTAAAATATGTCTTATTAATTTACGTACAGGAAGTGAAATTTTAACAAATTGGTTAATTTAGATAAAAAAATGAAATTTGAAGATTTTTCTTATTAATTTAGATGCGAGAAATTTAATTTTACCAAATTTCTAATTGATTTACATGCAAGAAATAAAATTTTATGAAATTTATTCTGATTTATTTGATTTTTTTGTTGTTGTAAGTTATTAAATTTACTAAAATTTCATATCAGCATACAAGACATGGAATTTTACAAAATTTATTAATTTACAAACAAAAATTAAATTTTACCAAATTTATTATTCATTCCAATAAGATAAATGTAGTTTTTTTTACATTTTTCTGAAAAATGGATGCGATTCCACTTAGCGAACGCTACATGAGAATGCTAACGGTCGCGTAACGCGGTGTTATTTCCACAAAAAAACATTTTAGCCATGGATTAGCGGATTATCTCAACGTCTTAATCGTTTTTCAATCGGGTGTTTGTGTCGCATCTTTTTTAACGTGCATTTGGTATAATATTCAGTTCTGTTGAAGCTCGACTTTTGGTGTTTTATCCTAACCACGGATTGACTTCTCGCTCATTTCACCTTTCGGAGAACCCCGTTCATTACCCTATTGGTGTTTTGCCAAAATTTCTCATAATTTCCATCTCATCGAATCTCTTATGCATTTTGCGTAGGCAAAGCCCTTCTACTCCTGGGAGCATCGAGCAGCCTCTTCAGCACGGCGGTCATCAGCGGATCGTCCAGCGCGCCGGAACTGCAGAACATCATTGAACTGCCCAACAGCAGCGCCATCGGAGGTAACAACAACATTACTGACCAGAAAGTTGGTCAAAGTGCGTGGTTTGGATGCTCGCAGCGAAGATCCTAGCTAACCATATAGAACATAGAACGTAACAACCTAACCATGGAATGTAACTAGTATCCAGAGTTGGAGATTTGTTAGTCGCATCGTCATTCAAGGCGAACGATGGCGAAAATTCTCCAGACTGTCGAAAAATTCGCCAAACTGCCGAAAAATTCGCAAACTTGTTGAAAACTCTTCCACAATTAGTGTATTAGTCATGACTATACGACTAATTAGGTTAGTCCTTAGTCATGAATTTTACGATTCATGATTGATTCGTCGTAATCTAGGTAGTAATATTGGTTAGTCATTAGTCGTATATGCAACGACTAACTGTCTAACTTCGAATTTATTTACAGAACTGGGAAACTATCTAAGCAATTTTCGAAAATTTCCGAAATTTTTCACAATTTGGCAATTGTTGAAACATTTTCCAAATTGTCGAAATATTCGCTAAACTGTCGAAAAATCCTCCAAAATGTCGAAAAATTCGCAAAACTGTTGGCAAATTATGGAATAATTCCCCAAACTGTCAGAAAAATTCGCAAAATGATGGAAAAATTCCCCAAACTGTCAAATTCTGAAATGCCTCATGTACGTATGTTGGAACTCTACAGTATTGCACTTCAGGGTTGCTACCGAAATTAGAATTATTAGACTTCCCATTTCCCTGATTTTCCCTGACGAAAATTTGCCATTTTCATGACCAAAATTTACCATTTGCCTGACAAAAATTTACCATTTCCCTGACAAGAAATGTTCAATTATCATGGACAAATATTCCCATTTTTTTCTACCTTGGAAAAACAAGTATTTAAAAACTTTTTTTTTCGGAAATAAACAAAAATTTCGAAAATTTGTATTCGGAAAAATGTGACAAATTTTTATAATTTGCACCATAGTTAACGTGGCAAATTTTGCAACTCGGGAAAATGTCGCAAATTTTGCAAATTTCAAATCGGAAAAATTTGTTAAATTTTGCAAATTTGAACTCGGAAATATTCGGCAAATTTGAACTCGAAACAACGTGGAAAGTTTTCCAAATTTGAACTCGAGAAAACGTGGAAAATTTTGCAAATTTCAACTCGAAAAAACGTGGAAAAAATGACTGGAATCTACTGCTTGACTGGTCCTGGACTATTGGTTCGTAAAAATGTGACCAATCAAACCTTATATTCCAGTCAGTTCATTACCTGTTATTTTCATTTTGTCTTTTACTTAGTACTGCAAAGATGCCAACATGAAGTCGGAAAAGTCAGCAATTCTTTTTTTTTTTGCATCTCCATGAATTTTTCTGGAGCTAACTGACAAGCCTGAAGGCCATTTTCGCCTCTTTGTGCCCTATTCTTGGCCGCCCTTTGATCATGGGATCCTTGTTCATGACCCAGAAAGGGCATGTAATTAAGTTAAAAATGTCACAAATGTGCAAAAATCTAGGGCAACCCATGTAGCTTCAAAGGACTTCAAAGAACGGAGGAAGTAGCGCCCTTTATCTTTTATCTGCTGCCTTTTTCTATTGATTTCCCTGACAAATCGCTGAAATCAGTTATTTTCCCTGACAAATCGCTAAAATCAGTGACTTTCCCTGACTTCTCAGGTCGGTAGCAGCCCTGCACTTACGGCGAAATCGGATTTGCGAACATTGTTTTTTTTCTGAAATGCAAATTACACAAATTTGGGGGTCAACTGTGTTTAACTTATGCCCGGTACCTAAATGCGTAAAATTGGATTTATCTAAACTTTTTGTTTCAACTCTTATATTTCCAGGATTTCAAAACTGTGGTGGCGTGACTCCGATCGGCCCTCTGGAGACGCTTCACAATGCGCTGTCGTTGCATCAGCTGGACATCTTCTTGGAGAAGATGACCAACGTGGTGTATCGCACCACCCCCATCTCTTCTCCCCCTCGGATGCCCTCCACCCCCACCCAGGGTACGGCCTCCTCCTTCGCTAACGCCTTTCACGTCAACGTCTCGCCCACGAGCAGTGAGTCCTCAAATATAAGCACGAACTCAATAGGGCCTCGATGTCGTTCGTGTCAAATAGTCAAAAAATTAGCACAAAAGTAGTGTCGAAACTAACCTAAGAACTGTCAAAAACTAAGACGAAAATCACCTTTAGAAAGAAATTCATTGCCGATGTGTGTGAAATGTTCATATTCGTTGTGTAGATTCTGAAATTTTTCAGAAACAAAAAAAATTTTTTTTTTACAAATTCACGAAAATGTACATGGTTTACCGAAAAGAAATCCAATTTTGATGTGTGAAATTTGCGATTTTCTCTTCCTAATGTTAATATTGTCTACATAATTTCTGTATTTTTAGAAAAATTTCAGACAAAAATTAAATTTTCAAAAACTTCGTATTTATACTATAAGGGAATTCTAAAACTTGTTTATTTTAGGAGTGTTAAAAATTGTCACATTTCACATAAATTTCATTTTTAAAAACCATATTTTGGGCGTATTTCGTCCGGTTAATTTCTGAAAAAATTAATATTAAAGTTAAAAGATAAGAAATTTCGCGATAATTTTTAAAATTTCCGTACTCATGCGAAAAGTTGATTGCCATATTTGGCAATCAACTTTTGTGTTTCAAACGTGCCAGAATTCACGGAAATTTAGTTTTTTTCCTGCATGTTCGTTCTGTGAATTCTGGAAAATTTAATTGCCCAAATTCTCAAAATTATCGAATTTTCTATTTTGGATGAACTCTGAAAAAGCTCACAGAAAAGTCATCTTTTCTTATATTTTGGCACTTCCTATTTATGTGAAATGTGAACATTACTTTCCCAAATTTGATTATTTTAGAAAGCGTAAATTTTACGATATACTTATTCCCAGATTTTTTAATTTTTGCAAACGTAGGCCTACACTGTAAGTTCACCGAGTAGAACTTAGTACCAAAAACTGCAGCAATTACGCATGCGTGTTACTTGTCGTGTGACGTCATCTAGCAAATGGCAACAAAAATAACGGATGTAAGCCTGGCCTTAATTGAATAATTGTGTCAATTATTAATTTTTCAGGTTTTAATTGGAGCGGTCCACCTTCGTTCGTGTCCAGCAGCGGCGCTTCTTCGCCCAACGGAAACGCCGATTTCATGGCCAGAGTTCGTCAATTATCCGAAAGTTTCGAGATGAATAGCGAATTTATACCTAGTTTTTCTAGCAACGAAAATAGATAAAAAATCAATTTTTTTCACTTTTTCTTTTGGATTTATTTCCAGCTTCAGTCAATTTGTTTTAGTCCCACTCTAACGCTAAGTCAAATTGTTTTGTTTTTGTTTTTCTACGAATTAATATAGCATTACTCAGGGTATATATTAATACGTTTAGTCACTAATGTTTTTATTAAACAAGTTGCTGGTCACGCCTTATTGTATCCAAATTAAAAACAACTAAAATATTAAAAAAATATTTCTTAGAAAATGACTTCAGCGTCTTAATTTGTCGTGTTTTCTGTTTGCGCGATATTTTACGAGGTAATAACTAAAATTAATCGGGTCTTTTAATACCCAAATTTAATAATATAAATTTGAGATTTCATTTATGTTTCGTTACCTTATTGAGTCAAAATTAAAAATAACTAATAATATAAAGAAATATGACAGACCTGTCAATTTGTTATCAGAAAAACTTATCAATTTTCGTGAACGTATGATTTAGAAAAAAAAAATACTTTTATCAAAATCAAAAAAGTACTTCACCTTTCCTAAAAATAGTTCAATTTTTCATAATTTGGAAAAAAAAATATTTTATCACCTTTGCAAAAAATAGTTCGGAACGTTCTTTTTTTTGGGGAAGGAGAGGGGGAAAATGTGCCCTTTTCGGAAAATCTTTTCTTCCAAAAATAAATGTTAAAAATATTGCAATATTTATGTAAAAACTGAATTTTTCCTATTTTCTGAAAAAGTAATTTTTTCATAAAAATTACAATTTTTCGAGCCACACATTATGCAAAAGGGGTGAATATTTTCAAAAATGTTGCAATTTTTTTTAAAAACTACATTTATAATTTGAAAAATATGCATGTACATTCAAAAATAGTTTCTGAAAATCTGCACAGTTCGCCCATTTTTTTTTTAATATTTTCAACTCCGAAAGAATAACATAATAACATAATAAAATATTTCCGTTTTTTCACAGAAAATGCCTTCGGTAAAAAAACGTAATTTTTCATGCTTTCTGAAAAATCAATTTTCTTGGAAAGAATTGAAAAACTATTCGAAAACGATATTTTTTTTTCAGAAAATTTGCAAAAAAGGGTCAATACCTATACATACCTATACATTTATTTTGAGAGAAAAAAATTGAAATTTTCCAAAATGACAGTATTTTTTCTTTAAAATGGCTTAGTTCGCATATTTTTTTAAAAATATTTTCAACTCTGAGAAAATAATACGAATACGTATGAACATATGTCGGTTATTTCACCTTAAAACCAAAAAGTCTTATATTTAATGAAACCTGTTTCGCGCCAGCAACACTCGCTTCATTTTATCATCGAATATAATCAAAAAACTCATCAATTAAAACTTAGAAATAAAATCCTCACAACCTAAAAAATAACGTATAAAACTAATACTTAAAACAAAAGTAATTAGTTGATTGGAAGAAAACAATTCACAACCTATTCGAACAATCTAGGAAACTCTTAAAAAACTACGAATCAGAGCCAATAAAAACATTTCCAGTAACTAAAAACTTCTTAAACTAAGTTTACACAATTATGACGAGTAGCACCAAGTTCAGTTTAAATTAATCGGAGATTAATATCGGAAAAAATTAACATCAGCTAATTTTAAGCTAATGCGAGAAATTAACGCTACGTGTTTCGGCGCAACGAGATTGTCCATTTTTTGTTCAACGCAGATGCAAAACGTAATTTCAAGAAATTTCAATAAAACTTGATATTTCTATGAAGTTTCAATAAAATTTAATATTTTCCATTCAATGAAATTTGATAATTTCCATGAAATTTAAAAAAATTTGATATTTTTCATTAAATTTCAATAAAATTTGATGTTTTCCAAGATATTTCAATAAAAAAATTTATTTTCCATGAAATATCAATAAAATTTGACTTCTACTGAAACTCGATTAACATTTTCGTGAACATTTTAAGGAAAATATAAAATTTAATAACATTCTATATTATAATTTTTAACACTACGAGCATCGGACAAGTTTTCAAATATTTGTCCAATATCACGGTTTTAAAACGATTCCAAATACTAGCAATTCACCGAAAAAATTACGTCTCGTATCGTCCAATCTCGCACGCGCCAACAAAGTCTAATTTTCGTGGTTTCTGGAGGAATTTGTACAAATGGAAAAATATATTATTATAGATAAGCTATGTATATAAAATGGTAGAAAACACTTTTCGAGCATAGACTCGAGTCTTGATGTTCAACAATTCTTAAACTAAGATAAAAACTATGCGTAAAATGTGCATCGAGAGGTGGAATGCAAAAGCTCAAGAAAATATATTCTTATTTTTTTAAAACTCATTTTACTTACAATTCTCAAAACCTCGTCGCAGATCTATGTCATATATTTAGTTGCAAAACGTCCAGATTTTTAGTTTCAAAATACTTTTCGTAAACTGAATTACTTATCGCTGAAAACTTATCATCGACACTTCAGCGTTTTTAAATTTGATATACGTAGTTCCTCAAAAATTGGTCAGTTTCTGAATTACTGAAATGAGACTTGCGTTAAATATTTTATATCTTTTTGTCCGTTTCTCAACTTTTTACGCAAAATGGCTTCCCAATTTTCGAGAAACGCATTTTCTCACAAATTGGTTGGTTTCTCAATTTCTGAGACTAAAGACACGTTCGATATTGCATCATTACGGGACAATGGTCCATTTCTCAATTTTTTTTGGTAAAAAAAAACAACAAAACTCAACTTCCTCGGTTACTGCCTTTTCTTAAAATCTGCTAAAATTGATGAAAATTCAAGCATCGATAAAATAACTTGCATCAATAGCAATTCTGCGAATGTGTTTTTTTAAAATTTGTCACATTTACGATGATATTCTTCAAACTTTTCGCCGCTTTTCAACGCAATTTTCGGCGGAAATTTGCGACCGATATTTCAAAGTTCCCCCAATCAGTAACAATTACGCGATTTTGATTATTCGACATTTTTCTATTGAATTCCACGATATTTTCCATCAAATTTTTCCTATTCAACGATGATTTTCTCCAAAATTTTCCCCGAGCACAATCGGATGCGTTCGCCGGTCTAAACAGAATTTTAGACCAGCTAAACTTTACAAAAACCCTACGATCGATGCTTCAGAAATTCCCAATTTTCGAAAAACTATTTTCTCAAAAATTAGTCAGTTTCTGAATGTCCCAGACGAAAAACAAACCCTTACCAACACTTTTCTCTCGAGTAAATCATCAAGAAAATAACTTACATCTCGGCAAAAGACCACCAGTGTTTTTTCATAAATTTGTCCAACTTTCTAAGGTTTCCTTTGAAGACTATCCATCGTGGTGCCAAAAATAACACTTTGTCCAATCGCACAAACACCTTTCAAGACGATTTTTCCTCCATTTTTTGTGCTCCATCAGTCTTTCGTTTGCAAAAAAGCGACGGAACGTTCGATTTCGCGACAACGATAACTAAAGCAATTCCCAGATGTGCGCGTATATTTACCCGTTGGAATCTGAGATATTTACCTCTACGCCACTGGATCCGTGCTCATGGAGTGAATGCTGCTGGATCCGTCTCCATCAATGATCATTTCTTCGTAGACGCGAGATGAGGGTCTTCGCAGCCTGGCCCTCACCTTCGACACCCAATTGTATCTGTAGGCCAAGACGCCGAGAACCGCAATCGTGGCAATGAGCACCAGAGGCACCACGATCTGCACCGCGGTCGAGAGCGCTACGAGGAAAATGAATATCGGTTAGGCTAGCTTGTTTCGTTGAATGTTTAAAATCAGAAGAGATTTTGTGGAATTGCGGGAAATTTGCGGTCAAAAATCACTAAACATAAGCCTTTTTGGGCTTTAAAAACAAACGATTTTGTGCCTGAAAAAGACACCTGAATATAGCTGCTCTATCCTGCACTTTTTTTCAACCCACAACTATGTTTGGGGTAATGATAGTAAATTATGACGTCGTTCATTAAAACTCTGTTGTTAAGGTTATTAAATTCTTAAGTAATTTGTAAACTATCCATCAAAATCGCGCCACTTGACGATTTGAAAACGTAACTTACACGAAGGACTCGACTTTGATTGGCTTCCAGCGCCATCAGTCGCAGCACCATCTACCAACAAAATACCAAAAAATTACATCAGAAATGTTAAATCCACATAAAAAAAACCCAATCATGCTTTTAAGTAGCGACCCAGACGAGAGCGACCAAAACAAAAATAATAGTTTCACTATCACCATGTGGGGGTAAAACCCTACGATTATTAAACCCAACATTGAAATTTTCTCCACTCTTGTGCCCTACGTCGAGCACGCGTCTTACCCGCAGGAGAAGAAGGCACAATCGGGATGCAGTTGTGATTGTTGTACCAATGAAATTCTGGCAAACAGATGCAAGCACCGCTCGGCGGCTTGGAATTACGAATTTCTTCGCACATCTGATTCTCACCGCAGCCGTGTAGCTCCTGGAGACTGCAAGGTCTTCCACCTGGGCAAAAATGAGAACAAATAAGCTAGTTAGTATTTTTGCATAACATACGAAGGACAAACGTACAATCTCAAGTAAGGTGTGCACCATTTTCCTGCACGGGCACGCCTTTGCGCAGCAGTTCCGGATAACCTCTCGCCTTTCTGCGTGATGTCGTAATACCTCGATCATTTTCGCAAGGCGGAAGTACAATGGTTTCGTTCTTGATGGATAACAACTTATTGACGACAGTTTTCCTATCGTTGTTGACGTATTTGGTCAGGAACGTAAATCCGAAGATCACGATGTCCTCGTCCGTCCTCCTCAGGGAAACTGTCATTACGCCATCGACTGGAAAAAGGTCGCCAGTTCCCGTCGATGGCAGCATGGCCTTCTCTCCATCGAGGAAGGTGTGGCGCCACTCTGGGATGTGGTATTGAGGTACGGAAAGGCGGACATCGACACTTACTGGATCCGCGCAGGAGCGCATCAGCAATTCCAAGCTGACGTTTAATTTAGTCTGTAAAATGTTTGAAATTTTGTAAAAAGCTGGATTTTAGGGAGTCGACTAACCAAGAAACTGGCCATTACTGACGTTGCAACCAAATTCATTTTCCAAATTTTGATAAAGTTTGAAATTTTGCAAGAAGTTGCATATTTTTGGCCATGACTGATTAAACTTATCCTGAGAAAGTTTTAAAACTTCTTAGGAAATGTTTTGAAATTTGTAAAAGGCGGGAAATTTGGGACATGACTGACTGAGAAACTGATGTTGCAACTGAGTTCATCCTCCAAATTTTGAAATTCAATTTTTGAAATTTTGTAAAAAAAGTTGAATGTTTTGGAAAACTTACAACATTTTAAAACAATTGTCATTTGTCATAATGTTAGTTATTTTGGTAATTAAATTGGTATTATAATATTGAAAAATTCGATAAAAATATTTAACATTTTCTTACATTTTTTTTAAAGAAAAACGTTTGATACGTGGAAAAATGCTTAAACGTTTGTTAACTTCGCATTTTCAGGCAAAAAATCGGTAAAAATTTCCAAAAATTTCCTATAAAAACATTCGAGGTAATAGTAGAAATTTTTAAAACTGCTTAAAATATCCAAAAATACTGCAATATTTGAAAATTACATCAAATATCCGAATAATTTCTAACATTTTCCATTTTCTAACATTTTGTAAAAAAAAAAACGTTTTGAAAAAAAATTGCTACAAAATTTATTAAACTTCGACATATTTTCATCAAACTTCGTGTTGCTTTATAAACGACCCACGGCATTACGGCCAGCTTCTCAAAACTCGGGGGGAAATACTAACCGTGGATCCGATATACAATCCGGAGCACCTGATTCCCGCACAACTCTCGTCAACGTCACACTCCAGGATAAGTTCCGGATAATTCTGGAGAGAAGTTTTCCACCGGTTCCACGAGGCGCAGGCATCTTGCAGGGTGGCTCTTCCTCCAACCTCGGCAAAGACCTCGGCCGATCCTAAAGTTAAAAAAAAAATAATTATACTAACAATAATTAAAATATAAGAAAAATAACATCCCATAATGAAAGGCATCAGATTCATTTCAAAAATTTGGCTCAATCAGCGAACGTTTTAACGAGCCTAAAATTTCAAAGTCAAATCAATAAGAAACAATTAACTAATTAATTTTATTATACTAATTAAGAAGGGACTAAATTATTCAACCTTCAGAAATTCGGTAAATTCCATTTTACAGACAGATAAGATAGATAAGTACAATTATTCTAAAGAATCCTAACAATATTCCTTATAAAGCCGTGAGTTCTAGAGTTGAATCAAAGATTCCTGAAAAAGTCACGAGGTCTAGGACTCAGAATTGTAGACATCCAAAGAAGTCCCAGAAGGAGGTTTGTTAGTTGCGGGAATCCTAACTGAATTCGTAAGAAAGTTACAAAGTTCTAGAATTGGGAATTCTGGAATGCTTGTGGTTGTAGAATCAAGGATTCTTGAAAATGCCACAATTTCTACCAATTGGGATTCTGGAATGCAGATAATTACAGAACGAAAGATTCCCCAAAAACGCGACACGTTCTTAAACATTGGAGTGTGCAATGCAGGTAGAATGTAGCATGTTCTGGAATTAGAGATTCTAAAATGCAGGTGGTTGTAGCACGAGGGATTCCCAAAAAAAGGCACTAGTTCTATGAGCGGCGATTCAGGAATACAGGTGGTTGTGGAACTAGAGATTCCCCAAAAATAGGACACGCTCTTGAACCCTAGATCGTGGATTCATTCTAGAATCTCGAACGGCACAGCCTTCTAGAACTTCGACATTGGAATAGCGGTCTAGAATTTAGTTCTCATAACGGAAAAAAGGGAAGATTTTTGAGTAGTTTTCAGTCAAACAGGACTCCTATGCTCTCAAAAAACACAAAAATTAACACCAGTGTTTGAGCTATGAAACGATGACTTTGACTACAAATTTCGAACGAACCACTTCTAAGTTGAATCATCCAGACAGGAAATGCGAATCAGATAAGCTTCCGAGAAGACTTTGATGAGCTCAACATTTTAGTTCGAGTACCAAAGTGCTGCCAAACTTGGAAAATATTATCGTGGACTTCGTTGGAGACAAAATTGCCGGTCTTCGACTCTTGGTCAAAGGACAGAACGATCAAGAAGCGTTGAAAATATTGTGGACTTAATCGGAGACCAAATTTGCCTTCTTCGACTCTTGATGGAAGACAAAACGATCAAGAGGTATCGGAAATATTATCGTGGACTTAATCGGAGACCAAATTTGCCTTCTTCGACTCTTGATGGAAGACAAAACGACCAAGAGGTATTGAAAATATTATCGAGGACTTAGTCGGAAACCAAAATTGTCGTTCTTCGACTCTTGATCGAAGAAAAAACGATCAAGATAGTAAGATCATATTCCCTGAACGGGAATGCCGTAGCTCGAAAATCGTTTAACACTGACCAGTACTGCTAGCAAATGCTCGAATCAATTAAACTCGGCATCCTGGCGCCAGTGTAGAAAATGCCATTTTCTAAGTATTTACGAGTACCGCGCGATGAACGAGAACAGTATGTACTCAAAATCATACCGCACCCACACTTCAGAAGTGACACAATTCAAAATAATCTATTTTTGAGATAACGCAAGTTATTACGCGTGGCGATGCATCGTTCCGCAGCGGCAAGTGGCACTACTGTCTCTTAGCCGAAACTAAGTTATATTCAGATGTGTCGTTTTTAATGAACATAAAGAGTTCAGTTAGCTCGACTTATACACACCTTGGACCGGAAATAGGCAATTTTTTAGTTGTGTCACTTTCAATGCTGGTGGGTGCGCTCATATCTCGCACTATAACCGTTAATATGCACTTAGTAAGCACTTGGCATTCATGAAACTTTTCTAAATGGTTCACTTCCTGTACTTGATCCTGCGCGGCACTCAGCTGCAACATATTCTTCCTGAAATGAAAATCTCTCGAAAAAGCGATAACAATCAACTTTGATTGTAACAGTTTCCTGAACGACTTTCCAACGGCAAATTTTGCAAGAAGTTGCCCATTTTTTCTCGGAAATTTACGAAATCCCCGCCCATGTTTATGATTCTCATTTTTGACTTTTTGGGCATTCGACGTTCGGTGATCGATACCAGAAAGAGTTTAGGAGAGAAATGCGAGGCTTACCGAAGAAAGATGTTAGTAAAAAGACGAAGGTGAACATGGTCCGCGACAACTAACTCATGAATATTTCAAAAAAATAACTTTTTAACAACATTAGATCCAGTCTCCATAACGACGCCAGTCGCAAACACGCAACCAGAAAAACACCGAACGAATGGAACGTGAGCAAGTTCCACGAATTACCCACAAGCCCTAGCGCGCGATTCAAGGTCGAAATGTTAAGGCGCTTTTGAGAATAGACGTAAGCTATGCAGGGATGATCATACACTATTGTCACACCAATGATACGGGAACGGTCATATTATCTGTTTTCCAAATTGTAAAATAATTTTAAAACATTTTGATTTTTGTTCAGATCATCAATAATTGTAAAACATTTTCATTTTTATTGAAGTTATCAATAATTATTTGAATTTTTTTTATTCAATGAAATTTTATTTTTAATTATTTATTTTTATTAATTTAATATTATCGTGATTATTATTTATTAATATTGGGTATTATCATCAAATTGATAGCATAAAATGTTTTTTTAGTTAATGATTTTTTTTAAATCACATTGATTATTAATATTAATTTAATTGATTAGTGAAATTACTTGTTTTATTAAATTATTTTGAAATGCTTGAAAAAACTGTAAGACGAATTCAGAGATGAAAATTTGTTTTAGTTTCAATTATTAGAAAATGAACGAGATAATTTTGAAATGTTAATGAAATCAAATTTAGAACATCTTAAAATATGCGTATAAATTTGTCAGATTTTTATCATCCTGGCGATGTTAAGAGAACAGATATTTGCATTAGCATTAAAGTTGTCAGAAATGCTTAGAATCGGAAATAACTTTCATTCTTTCGTATATTTAAGTCGGCCTGCCTAGTATGCTTGGTATGCTTCAGCATACCCTCAAAAACTCAGGGTATGCTACCATTATAAAAAATAACATTGCAGCATACCCTGACCTAGCTTGCACACCAGTCGTAGGCCGAATCAGTCGGCTGAATCAGTCGAAATAAGATACTAAACTTAGAAATTAAGCACTTAAGTAACTTGTACTTGAACATATGAACATAATTTTTTTATATTAACATTCACGTTTACATAAGCACATGTTGTTTGTTTTTTTATTTGGGGGTGTGGGGGGGGAGGTTGGCGGTGCCCGAGGGGGTTGCAACCCTGCATTCTCAGCATACCCTGGTCCAGTTACCTGGGCCCGCCCATGATTTAAGATCTCCTTGTTTTTTTTGTTTTTAAAAAAGTCATCGGATTTTTTAATGTAGAAATACATCTGGGGCTGCATAGTTAAAGATGACGTCATTGTCAGAATTAGAGGCATAACAGCACCGTAATCTAACAAATGACTTCATCAGCCGATTTTTAATCATTGATTCAGGACACCCGAAACCCCAAAACTGCCCCCTTAAATTAACTTTGTCTATTAAAAACTTTCTTTTTATTTAGATTAATAGAACTTCGATAAAGATTACTGGATCGAGATGATGTCGAAATTAAACCAACAGTACTCATAACCTTCATAAAACCAAAAGTTAGGTTATCTTAAATAAATATTAAATTTAAATCGAACTTTTTGCAGTGTACTACTGTCCTTTTTAATATTAGTAAAGTTTCTAAATTTACAAAAACTAATTGAACTGCGTCGATGTTTTAATTAAAAATGTGGATCATCATCAATGATGAAATTCGTTCCAACTGTAAAATATAACCTGACGGTAAAAGTTTACAAAAAAAAAACAAAAAAAAAAACAGCAGTTTAGCATTTTGATCAAAATTTAATGAAGCTTTTTAAATCAAAATGTGGGGCGTTATAAAAAATTTTTTAAGAAAAACAAAAATTATCAGTTTAGCGAGTAATGTTTTACTAAAAAAAATTTGACCATCGATGATACCGTTTAACAAAATTCGTTCCAAATGCAGTTTAACTTTTAACTTCAATGTTATAAAGGTGTTACCTTAAGCAATTTGGGACATCAGTGACATTGTGAAACGAGAAAAATCTATGATCCAAATCAAACTGATTGATCAAACATTTTGAAACTAACTCAGTAGGTCTTCTTCGATATACCTTTTGAACTCCATCAACCCCAAATAAAAAGTATATAAATAAGTTCGCAATATTCGATGCGCATCAAACATTTAGAACTGACGAAAACGCAAAACTGACGAAAATGATTTTAAGCTCGATGTTTGTGCTTTTGGCGGCTTTTCAAATTGGTAAAATTAGTTGTTTTTTCATGATTTTTTTATCTACGAGCTTAATCTCGAATTAATGTCTTGTTTATTTAGGTTTGGCGCAAAAATGCGGAGTTAAAAATGGCAGAAGTTCCGAATTAACCGGAAAAATAATCGGAGGAAACGAAGCGGAAGTTGACGAATATCCGTGGCAGGTATAGCGAACAAATTTCTACAAATTCTCATTCTTTTTTAAGAAAATTTAAAACCGCCGTCTTGGATTTCCAATCGGATCGTAAAATTTGTAGTTATTTAATTTTTTTTAATTGTAGGAATTTCAAATTTTAAAAAGAAATTTCAGATTTTAAAATGCCAGGTTCACCGCCATATTGGATTTAAAAATGTCGGCGTGATGTTATCGTGAATTTTTAAATTCTGTTTGAATTCTTGAATTTGGAAATGCAGAGCTATCCAATATTTTCAATTTTTTAATTCTTTAAAAAAATTTAATTGGATTTTTTAATTCAGATCTAGCCCTCATCTTGTGTTGTCAATTTGTCTGCGAATTTTTAAAATGCAAATTTCATAATTTTTCTCAATTTTTTAAAGGTTTCTCTTCAAATCACTAGATTCTGTTTGAATTTTGAATTCTTGAATGTGGAAATTTTGAGCTAGCCATCATTTTCTATTTTTGTAAATTCTATGAAAAGTTCTAATTGGATTTTCATATTTAGAACCAGTCGCCATCTTGTATTTTCAGCTTTTCGGTGAATTTTTTAAATGCAAATTTCATAATTTTTCTCAATTTTTCAAAGGTTTCTCTTCAATTCGCTGGATTTATTCCATATTCTCATTTTTGTGGCGGAAGTCTCATTAACGAATCTTGGGTTTTGACTGCGGCTCATTGCGTCTATGGGTAAGTTCAAAATTCTAGCAATTCTCATCAATTTAGCCAAAATTTCCAACAATTTTGCAACAATTTTTTCTTAAATTCTATACAATTTTTTTTAAATATGGGCAACTTTGACTCCAAAAATCAATAGATAACACCTCGTTGATTTCAATCGGTTAAAAAAAAGCAAGCACATTTATAAATTGAGCAGAAAATAAAAAATTTGAGTATAAAATAATACTTTTTTAATTTACAAAAATAAAAAGATATAAGCTGAAGAATTATTATATTATAAATATAAATTATATATTTTAGAACATTTTTATAAAAAAATGTAGCAATTTATTTTGATAAATTGTAGCAAAATTTCGATAAAATTGAATCAAACCTACATCGAAAGTTTAGCAAACTTGTAGACAAATTAGCATCAAAATTTTGGCAAAATGTTTGCCAAATTTCGGTTAAATTTTATCAAACCTTTGTATAAATTGTAGCAAACATGTACTCGAATTATCAGCTACAATTTGTTCCACAATTTCGGTACAGTTTTAATAAAAATTCGGTAAAATTTTATCAAAAGTTTCGGAAATATAAAATTGAATCAAAATATCAACAATTAATTAAAATATAAAAATTTCGGTAAAAAAAAACCTTCATCAAAAGTTTTGAAAACTTTCGGTAAAATTTGATCAAATCTTTATACAAATTTTTTCAAATTTATACCCGAATTCTCATTAAAATTTTGGCAAAATTTTATCTAAATTTCGGAAACATTTTATCAACCTTTTATCAAAAATTGTAGCAAACATGTTCCAGAATTATCAGAAAAACTTTAGCAAAATTTTGGTACAATTTTATCAAAAATCCGGTAAGAGTTTTCAAAAATTTTGGAAATATAAAATTTAAATCAAATATCAATTAAAACCCTTCATTAAACTTTTAGCTAACTTGTACCCAAATTCTCATCAAATTTTCTGCAAACTTTCGGTAAAATTTGATCAAATCTTCATTTACAAAACTTTAACCAAATTCCCATCAAAGTTTTGGCATACTTTTATCAAAATTATACCAATTTTTCAGATTATCTAGCCGAGAAATAGCAGTGAAAGCAGGAAAACATGATTTAAACAAAAGAGAAGGAAATGAACGTACAGTTCGAGTCTTCAAAACAATAATGCATGAAGAATACGACAGGTGAGCATATGCTCATGCTTCAATTTTTTACTATCCCTCTTTATCTATAAATCAATTTCGTAAGTTGAATTGAATTGAAATATTAATATGAATTGTGGTCAGAATTATTGGTCAGAATTATGTTCGAAAAGAATTCTCAATGAAAACTCGGTGCATTTTTTTCAAAATGAAAAATGAAGCATAACTGCCAGAAACGACATCGCCTTGATCAAACTTCAGCAGCCGTTTAGATTAGGAACGTCGATCAACGTGATCTGCTTACCGGAAGTGGATCAGAAGACTTCCGGGATGGTCACCGTCACCGGCTGGGGCACCACTCGAGAGAGTAAGTGATAGTCTGTGCATTTTTCTCGTGTTATAACTGGCGAATTTTCAATAATTTGTGAAAATCTCAGGTGGCGCTCTCTCGGACGTTCTGATGGAAGTCGAACTTCCGGTCGTCAGTTTGGAAAAATGTCGCCAGCAGTACAGCGAAAGTGAAATAAGCGAAGGCATGTTGTGCGCCGGATATGACGAAGGAAGAGCGGATGCTTGTCAGGTAAAAACGTGTAAAGAAATGTAGAAACATGTGGAAAAATTTGATGAAAAAAATTTGTTTAGATTGTCAGAGAAATTTGGAAATGACGTCGAATTGACGATGGGAAAATTTCGTACATTTTTGTGTAGTGAATCTGGAAAATTTGTTCAAAATTTGGCCATGGAACATTTTCACTGTCGATAATTTTAACAATTTCGTAAATTTGACAGAGGGAAAATTTTCGCGATATTGATCGACGAAAATTTTGAAATATTCTTAAATTGATAGAGACGAATTTTGAAAATTTAGAAAGTTTGACAAAGGGGGAAATTTCGTAAAATTGCTGGAGAAAAAATTCGTAAATTGGCAGTAAGCTTGACGAAATAAAATTCTGAGAATTGTGTATTAACATTTGACAGGAAGAAAAGTTCTTAAATTTGTAAAATAAATATGGGAAATTTGTTTAAAATTTGGCCATTCGTAAATTTGACGGAGAGAAAATTTTTTTGTAAAATTAATCGAGGAGGATTTAGATGATTTCGTAAAATTGATAAAGAAAAATTTGGAAACTTTGGAAAATTTGGCAAATTTGACAGAGTGAAAATCTCGTAAACATGACAAAATAAAATTCTGAAAATTTCACAAATTTGACAGAGAACATTTCGTAAAAATTCGTAAAATTTATCGAGGAGAGAATCTCATAAACTTGACGAAGAAAATTTTTGAAAATTGACCTATAAGTTGACATAACACCGACTAATGATCAAAAATTAAAACGCTTGGTTAGGATTTTTCTGACAATGGCAAAAATATGTTAAGAAGTTGTGATAATTTTGATTCCACTCATAGATTCACGTTACCAAAACTTGCTAGTTTTAATTTTATTTATATTTTCATCAATTTTTCATAATTTTTTTATTTCTTTTTCATTCAGGGTGATTCCGGTGGCCCCTTGATCTCCCTGATGGAGGACAATTGCTACTATTTGGGGGGCGTCGTCTCCTGGGGCGACGGATGTGCCCACCCCAACAAATCTGGAGTATACACGGAAGTCGCTTCTTTCAGAGATTGGATCAAATTAAACACCGGAATTTAATAACGCAACATTCTTAATATTATTTATTCGCCATAATTTGTATATTTTATTTAAGTCCAAAGTTCAATAAAATAGATTTTTAATATTTTGCGCTAATTTTTATTCTGCACTAACGAATATACAATAATATATTCACATTATTTGATTATATATTTCTTAGAATTTCAACTCAAATTGACGATCAAAACTTCAACCCAAACGGGGAATTTTTGAAGTTCCTTAGGTTAATTTTTTAAAATATTACAATTTTCATTGGTCGAATTTATACGATTTCCACAACAGCGCAATTTTCAATATTTTCATAGGTCGATTTTTCAGAATTTGTACAAAATTGTCAATTTTGGCAAAATTATCGCAAATTTCATTGGTCAATTTTACAAAATTTTCAAAATTATTCATGGTAAATTGCGAAACATTGTCCAAATGTCCCCAGTTTAATTTCATAAATTTTTTTAACATTTGCCAAGCTCCTTTTTAGAAATTTTCAAAATTACTCTAGGACAATTTGACGAAATTTTCCAATTTCAAAATTTGCATTATTTGCAAAATTCCCTTCTTACAATTTGCGAAATATTCATCCGTCAATTTTACCAAGTTTTCAAAATTATCCAAGGCCAATTTTAAAACATTTTCAAAATTATCCGAGCTTAATTTTACAATTTTTCCAAGAACAATTTTAAAAAAATGGTCATCGGTGGCGAGTATTACGACATTTTTCCAAATCTTCCTAGCTCAATTTTTAAAAAAAATGTTACAAATTTTCCGGGAATTTTTGAAAAATATCATAAATCGGGCTAATGAGCACTCGCGTGCCACTCTGCGTATATCGTCCAACGATTACGTCATAATCGTTTCACCTAGCGGCGCCACTTACCGCCCGTCAATGCCACGTTCTCTTCCGTGAAGGAGCAGACGGCGTTCCAAGAAAGGTAAATATTTTTCCTCCTCTCTAATTATTGTTTTTGTATCGATTTTCAAATTCTATTTCAAATATATCCGCTCCTGAAAAGCCTCATTCCGTTACGTCTTCCGCAGAAGCAGCAGCTCTCGAGTTAATTCATGAGGAAATTAGCAGCTGAACAAAATGCTGATTTATAGTTTGTTTCTGTTCGCTTTGCTTCACATATCGTCCAGCATAGAGTTAACTTTTGAGCTGCCAGACAACGCCAGGCAATGCTTTCACGAAGAAATAGCCAAAGATGTCAAATGCACCGTTGAATTTCAGGTAATCGAGTAATTATAATGATTAACTTACGGGTTCTTATGCGTGGTCATCCAGCCGGTAGATATTTGAATGGCCGAATCCAGTATACGTAGGTGTATATCCACGTATACCCTTGAGTTTCCCTTGAAATAAATTCAAAAGTCCCAAGAATTAGAAATTCATTCAAAATGTGAATCATTCGGTTATATAAACGATGGTTGTAAACTGTCAAAGATGTCAAAACCAATATTATAATCGAAAAACATAGACGAATCTCTAGGGACGTGTTCGTTTAAACCGTAGTTCGTGTTATCAGTAATCGGACAAAATATGACTTCAGCAATAAAAACTAAGGCTTCATCGATGTTTGGATGAAGTCCTATCCCATGCACATCGATGAACGGGAAGGTGCCGCAACGTTTATCGGTCTGTATACCCTAGGACAGGGACTTGAAATGAGTTTGTACTATCAGAAATTCGTCTAAAGCGAATTTTTAGGCTTTTCCATATTTAACGACATATGATGCTCGGTAGTATCTAAGTTTTTGTCATACAGCGCATTATTGATAGAAATTCATCTAAAGCTAGTTTATTTAGACTGTTCCTTATTTAACGACATACGGTGCATATAGAAATTCATCTAAAGCTAGTTTACTGACCTCATGACTGTTCGGCTTTCGCTGGTTTCAGGTAGTGACCGGCGGCCATTATGACGTGGATGTATCTGTGGAAGGTCCCAACAACCACGACTTGTACAAGGACACCAAAAAACAGTACGACAGCTTCACGTGGACGACAGACAGGGCCGGCGTGTACACTGTATGCTTCAGCAATGAGTTCTCCAGCTTCAGTCACAAGCTCGTCTACATGGACTTTCAAGTTGGCGAAGATGAGGACGAGCTTCCTGGCGTCAACAAGCAAACGACGGCGATGACGCAGGCTAGTATTCGTTCCAGTAGCGGCGACCCATCCGTGCTGTAACTATCATCGAAAATTGTACTAGGTCCTGATGCTTGTTTGGCATCAGAGTGGTAAAATGCTCAGTCTCGCATTCTGGAGACACTTCTGAAAAAAATTCAATGTGAATAGCAATGTTTTCAGCAAGGTTTCTTGGTAAAACCAAGAAGTAGTTGTTCAAAAACAAACATTTGGGTAAATATAAGAAAAATTCTGATATATTTAAGAAATATTTAGGTAAAAATAAACGTACTTGGAAAAAAAGATTTGGTAAAAAGAATAGTTAGGTTAAAAACAAGAAAAAATTAGTTAAAAACAACAAATACGTTTTTAAAAAACAAGAAATATTTAAGTAAAAATAAAAGTACTCGGAAAAAAAAAATTTGGTTAATAACGAGAAATATTAGGGTAAAAAGAATAGTTTGAATATAAATAAACAAATACATTTTTTAAAACCAAGAAATATTTGGGTACAAGTAAAATTACTTGGATAAAAAAAATGTTTGGGTAAAAATAAGAGTACTTTGCTAAAAAGAATAGTTTGGATAAAAACAACGAATACGTTTTTTAAAACCAAGAAATATTTTGGGTAAAACCAATAGTATTTGGATAAAACAAACGGTTTTTGGATGAAAAGGAGAAAAGTTTGAATAACTGATAACATCAAAAACAAATTGAGATAAAAACATCGAACGCCTTTTTTAAAACTTAAAAATATTTGAGTAAATGTTAAAGTAGTCATATAAAAACAAAAGTGCTTGCTTAAAAAATAAGCAATGTTTGGAAAAATAAAGAATAAATGTACTGTATGGATGAAAATAAGAAGTATTTGGGTAAAACAAGACTGGTATGGTAAATACAGTTTATGTTAAGGAATATTTGGATAAAAATGTCGAGCACCTACCTCCAATTCCACGCCTTTTGCACCACATTTTCTTTGGTTTCTCAGCTTTGCCTCACAAGAATTCTCGTTCGCAAAGTCGATAATTTCAATTTGTTCATCTTTTTCTTCCAACAGATGGAATCTTCATCATCTACGATTCATGAAAACTTGAACACAGTCCTAGATTATCAAACGCATCACAAATTAAGAGAGAGCCAAGGCAGGAGGCGGGCCGAGGACCTGAACGAGCGAGTTTTCTACTGGTCAGTCGGCCAAACGATAGTCATCCTATTCATCGGCATCGGTCAAGTGATCATTCTAAAGAACTTTTTCTCCGATAAGAAGTCATCGCTGCTTGTAGGAAACTAACGCGTGGATAAAATCTCGTAGATTTGATCTGAGAAAAGTGATTTATTTTCTATAATAACAGAAGATTTTTTATTAAGATGTAGATTCTCTCCACGCTCCGCTCCGTGTCGCCAAATCTTCAAAGACTTTATTTACGAATTGCAATTTAAATTTTTTTTGGGGAGATCCGACTCGTTACTTTGTTTTTCGGTTAAAATTTTCATCATTTCTAGAGATAAAATTAGTTACATTTTCAGTATTTGTTATAAAATAAATACAAGATCCACATTTACGTTTTAAGTTTCTCAGGACGACCTAAATTTCCGTAGTATTTAAGTTATATATTTTGTCGTTTTGCATTTAGCCAAGTGAAATGCATTGGTTTGTTTGGAAAAACAAAAAAGTTCTCCGGTTAAATTTTTCTGAAAAATGAAACGAAGCTGCATAATTTTTTAGGGCATTTTAAAATAGAGTACGTGAATAAATGTGACTGGTGCAGCAAACTTGTTTCATTGTTTTTAATTTTTTTTCTTAAATGTGCCGATGAAATATGTTTCACGGATGGAAAAGTATTGATAGTTTAGCTAGCGGAATTCTTTACATTTACAGACTGTCTCCTTAATCCTTATGCCTAGTATACCTTAACGGAAACATGATGCAAAAGGTTCTTGAAATTGTCTGGCGTTTCGTTAGCAGAAGCATCTTGATTTTTATTTAAGAGGAAATGTCTGGAATGTTTCATCAGCAAAAAATGTCTCGTTTTCTTAGCCAGGGTTTCCCCAAACTTGGAAAAGTCAGGGAATTCAACATATTGATGTTGTCACAATCCACGATTAATGTTTCTACGTGGCTAGTTCAGGGCCCATTTGTAAACGTTTTAAAACTTTCTTAATACAATGTTGCAAAATTTTCAACCTATTATGATGACCAATTTTCAAGATTTCCAGCTGTTTTCAAGTACAAATTTGTAAAATTTTTCATAATTTAAAAGGCCAAATTTAGAAAATTTACAACAGTTTCCGAGGACAAATTCACAAAATCCTCAACCTTTTCAGAGTAGAAATATTCACCATTTTCCACCTTTTCCGAGTACAAGATCGCAAAACTTTACAACATTTTCCGAATACAATTTTTTTAAATGTTCAGATGTTTTCACGTTGATTTAGTAGAATTTTACAATTTTCCTGCATCTATTTTGGAAAATCGTGGATACCATTAGCATATGTCAATTTTAACGTTGTCATTTATCAAAGATATTTGTTTAAACACCAGGAAATGTTAGGGAAGTTGCATGTGAAATTCACTATTTTGTGGATGAATACATGTCGAAAAGTGGCCATAAATAGTTCAGAAAGCCAAAAACACAAAAGCGTAGGTGTCGAAAGCAGTGTCGTGAAATGGGTCATTTGGATTCACTTGATAACTATTGTCCACTTGTCGTTTACTTCAAATAAGTTCAACGCTCATTCAACACCTGGAAATATTTGCATTTAGTTTCGCTTTATTCACGTTGCATTTTGTGGTTTCGAATGTTGTATGAAGGAGAAAATCAACGAACAATGCTTGATGTTTATGTAAATGAAATTAAACACTAAAGGCCGTCACCCACAAGGCAATTCATTGCCGAATTTCAGGCAATATTTTAGGCGTGTTCAAAAAGTGTTTTTTTTATAATTGGCAAATTATGAGAAATCAAACATCGAAAGTCTTATTTATGTTTTATACACACAGGGTTCCCCAGAAATTTTATTTTCAACTTCCCTGACTTGTCCAGGTTTCAAAAAAAATTTCCCTGACAAATGACAACGTGAACAATTGACCTTTTCCAAAATTGACACTGGAAAATATACTTTTTTTAAAATTTACTAACGACAATTTTGAAAATTAACAAAGAAATTAAAATTTGTGTTCGGAAAAAGTGAGAAATTTTGCAATTTTGTGGAAAATGTGGAAAATTTTTATTCAGAAAACTAAGAGAATTTTTAAAAGTTTTACACGGAAAACGTGGGCAATTTTGTTAATTTGTACTCTGAAATCGTGGCCAATTTGGCTAATTTGAACTCGCAAAACGTGGAAAATTATGCAAATTTTTATTAGGAAACGTGGAAAATTTTGCAAATTTGTACTCAGAAAAGGTGGAAATTTTTGCAAATTTGTACTCAGAAAAGGTGGAAAATTTTGCAAATTTGTACTCAGAAAAGGTGGAAAATTTTGCAAATT
>JAQGBX010000244.1:0-41620 GCA_034698745.1 Megaphyllum sjaelandicum | reverse complement strand
TCATCCTGTTTGCAGTATACTTTTTTTTCAGTATATTTTTTTATGAGTTTTGAAAATCAAAAAATATAATTATACATGTTTGCGCATGGAGCTTAAGAGCCACATCTTGACATCGAAAGAGTCACATCTGGCTCATGAGCCACGGTTTGCCGACCACTGATTTATAGGGAAAGGTAATAATTTATCCTTAGGTGCTATTTTGTTGTAGCAAACTCAATAGTAGCGCATACATTGTAAATCAGTGTAGACTGCGAGAACAAATTCAAATTTTTGTCTTTTTCGACTTGGATTTTAATCCATATATTAAAAAAAATCCTCATAATATTCTCAAAGAGCATTAAATATTTTGCAATAAACAATAAGTTCTTAATTTTAAATCCTGAAATGCGGAAGCATTTGCAGTTCTAAAACGTTAGGCCGTCACACACGAGATAAATTAAATATGGAAATAAATTGTTAGAAATTACAGGCGATTGATTTCAACTGAAACTATTTCCTGTTGGTGCACACGTGGAACAACGCATTTCTGAATATATCCCTAGATTATACCTGGTGTACCCTTAGAGTATATGACAGAACTGTTTAAAAGGGAAATATGAATAAACTAACTTGACAACACTACTTAATCCAATGTCATTCTTGATTGGTGAGGCATCAGAAAGAAACTTTTGTGCTAATTGTCTGTACAATAAATGACGTCAGTGTCTTTCCAGAAAGAAGTCTCACTGAATACAATATTTTTGGAAACAAATTTCCGGATCATTTTAACAAAGCAATTTATAAGTACAAGGATATTAATTAATTTTCAAAATTCCTGACTTAAAATTCCATTACTTTAGCCATTGAATTTTTGCAAAAACGGTATGTGTATACCATAGTACATCATATCATAATTATGACATTCTCCATGATATAACGCACATGTTTTTCTTTCATGCAACAGCCTGTAGCTGCCTTATTTCACGTAAATGCATTCAAACTCTACCCATATTCAAATGTTTTTTTTAATTCGAGACATATTCAAGTACACTGCAAGTTTAAATGCATCACCCTTTTTTAACATTGTGTATCACCGTGCCACATAAAATATTTATGTTACACACTTCGATAAAATCGAAATTTTACACGAAGAAATATATCTCCCTCATGTAACTGCCACGCGTGGCAAGCTAGCTTTTGACAAATTTGCTAATTTACATCGCAATATTCTGCATTGTAAAATATTTATTTAACGGCTCTGGAAGATTATCAATCATTCGGATCAACGTTACATTTTCCACCGTAGCTCGATGGAAATAGACCAGAGATATTCCTAAAATGCCACGTAGAACTTGGTTTAGGTTGGCACAAAACACGATATATCTTTGTTGTTTGTCAAAGGAACACTCGCGTATAAATCACCCTCGAGTCACAACCGTAATAATCCATATGTAGTCATTTTTTATAAGTTATCAAAATGAGTTCCCGGAACAAAAACGCGGTCCACAATGCGACAAATGTTTTGTTATTCTTGTCTGAAAATAGCCGAGCATTTCTGTTCCCAAGGCGACTTATGCTTTAAAGAGTTTACGTGCACACTCTGCCGTAGTATTTTTGTTTTACGCTAACATTAGGTGTGTACTCAGAGAGAAGCTCTAGGAATGGTACTTTTGGCAGTCGTGAAGTCGCGTGTGCATATAAACAATGCATTAATTGGCTTAAAAACAGCGATAATATTGAGTGAATTTTTTTTAACTAATTAGTGTGTTGACTGCAGATCGGATCAATAAGAGTACTCAGATAAACTTTACGAATGGCACATTTAGCAGTCATAAAGTCATAAAGTCATTGAGTTCAAATCAATAACTTTATTCCTAACGCTCGACCGTGACGCTTCAGTCTTAGTACCACTAATGTTGAAAAGATTACACCCAAAAATGTATTACCTAGATCGATTCACGAGTTACGTTAGATTTGTTACCAGCAGTTGTCCTGGTCTAGATTTGTTCACGAAATTTAGTTCAGTTCGTTCCACTTTATTTCAAAACTGATCCAGTTCAAGGTGAACCGTAGAACCCGATTATTTTGCTATTTCTTGAGGTTCAAACTTGACAAATGTAGAATCAATATTGATGTAGATTCAAAAAAAACTCTTTGGATCTGGGAAAGTCCACAAAGTAATAATACCAGCCAAACCTGATTTTTTTGTTGGAATTTTTCTAATGGGTTTTCCATCAGCGCTGGAATACAGTAGCAGTAGCTTTGGTTCAAATTCCCTGCATGCTCAGTTCAATTTACTGTTAAAGTTTAATTGATTCATGTTAATTGCACCTAATTTCATCTGATTCTCAATGTTTGTTCACTGTTTTCCTCACCAACTCTCTAAAATGCCATCAATTAAAAATCCAAACTCGAAGTGTTCAACACACCAGAAATTTCTGACAGGACATTAATCAACTCGTATAATTTGAAAGCAATGTCAGCAATGCTTTAAACCTTTTTAAAAAATCAAGGCCTTAAGCTTAAGACGAGAAAAGTGTTGGTCAAGTTGAAACGCACAGTATTCAGTTTTATTTGGTGAAGGTCATCGAGAAAATTAGTTATACATGCATGCAAGTAATGAACATGTATTTTGTACTGTATGAATACAAGCTTATTTACGTAAAACCAGATTTCTTATCAATTAATTTTTTAAAATGCTTATATACTTACATGTATCTTGCCTACAACCAAGTAAATTTGCGTAGGAATTTCAATTTTTTTGAAACAAAATTTTGCGTTGATGGCTTTGTTAAGCGTACTAACTTTTAGAATTATGCTCAATAATAATGCAACTCATTAAATTGTCCACGCATCATGTTCATTTTTGCGTGCTGCTCGCATTATTTCCAATGAACTATAGGTCTTGCGTGCGCAATTTTAACGATAATAATCAGTAATTTCCATATATGTTTAAGGTGATTGAATAATGGCTAGATCACATGGTTACATAAAAAAAGATTCGAACGGCAGTAATCGATACTAACGAGCATTATAAAGTAGGGGAGAAACTTGAGCAAATTATCCATATCTGCATAAACTGGAGAATTTTCACATCGAAAATGTGTTAATTTTTATAAACTTCTCAAAGTTAAACTTACTCAAGTAGGCTTACACTAGTAATTTTAAATTATAAATTCAAGGAATTGATTTCATTTTATTTTCACGTGTCTACGATGCATAATATACAGTACATGTATTTAAGTGAACAAAGCATGCATAAATCAACTTTTATCGAGTTCAAATGAGAATGACATATTCAAAGTACATTTCTGATTATAATATATCACATTTTCTTCTGTTTGGTGCCAGATTTCAATGCACATTGAATCAATTGTGTTTTTTTTTCTAGTAACAAAGTTTTAATTGGAAAAAAAGGAATTCAAGTCCGCACTGTTACGTATATCAAATGTATGGTAGTCTTCTGAGGCCATGTACAGTAACATTAATTTAAAACTATACCGTGTTACTCAGACAGCAGTTTTGCAGATCGCACTTTGGCAGTCGTTTCAAACCAATTAACGTTTTCCATATGCATTGAAGCGTGACTTCACAACTGTTAAAGTACGATCTGCGAAGATACCGTCCAAGAACCCCTACTGTATGTGCAGTATACAATTTTATTTCAAAATTAAAAGGTAAATATGTATAATGTATTTTATATATTTATTTCATTTCAATGAAATTCTTACGTGGTTATTGCATTTCCCCCTAGCCCACAGTAAACATAAATCGGTTCTAAAAGCAATTGCCATTAAGGAATTAAAGGCTTATAGGCCGTCATTAAGTTTCGCTAATTTATACGATCGTTATCTGTGTGGCGCCGTAAGAGTAGCTGGCGAGTCCACGTTTTCGTAGCAACTCAACTGTGAAACAATGCGAACAAAGATAAGCTCAGCGTGGGTGCATTTTAATTATTCAATTTCTGGGCTTATTTCTAAATCATATTTATTATTCCAGCGGACGCATCGCGGGCTGAAAATTCAAAACTGAGAAATAAGGCGTGTTTTGCTCGTGTTCGCCGTTATCTTCTCAATTAATAAAGTAGCTTTTCGTGTTAGCCACATAAAGATTCTCTGCAGATAAACGAGGAAATTTTAAGGCACCTCGCAATAAAGCGGTATTTTTGGCGCACGCTTTATTATATTCCAAAAGGTTTCCACAATGTCACCGTTGGGACTTTTCATACACGATTAATTGGAAAAACCAAGTTAAGCGAAGCTTCAGCTTCCAACACTCCAACGCTCCAATTGGTTTCATTTCATCAGAATAACTTATGAGAATTATATAAAATCACACTTATCTACCAAAAATGTCTAGCAGCGGTCCATTATCTAAGAGATTTACAGAAAATCGATTTGTGATTTTAAAAACAATTAAATATTTAAAAAAAAACGAAATAGCTGTGGATTGGGGGTTTCACATTTATCATTATTTCACATTAATTAGATAGACTGATATTAAACTAGATGCATTGAAAAGTGCATTTATGGCCTAATGCACGTTATAGCCACCAGATGGCGTTTTTTAAAATGTCCAGAAGCAATTTTTTCTCAAGTTGTTTCGGACTACCTGCGGCGTAAGTTAAAAATGGAATGTTTAGTCCCATAATTCTGTGGGTCATTAAAATAGCTTCACCTGAATCCTGTCAATAGATGTGGTAGAAAATTCAACACATCCATCACGATTTTGGCTACCAATAATTAAAATGCCATCAGAAAAATACGAAGAACTGCAGAAGCTGCTTATTAACTAGTAATGTACTGTAATTTGCCAATGATTTAGTTAAATGTGCCAAGTAGGATTTATCAAGATGTTGGATTTACTGTCATCCCAACTGCATTTAATTAAAAGTGAAGACCATTTGAGTTGATGTTGCCATAATTTGCAGTTTGCACACAGCCCAGAACATAGTACAGTGCGTGAATTACAGTCATCGCTATTTTCAAGTCTTTAATTATTCAAGTTGGATATTAATGTTATATATATTTTTAGAATTAAATTACTACTGTCGTAACGCACGCGTGCACAGCAGTAGGTGGGAAATTAAATTCGTTAGCACACTTTTTTTTGCATATTATGCATCTACAGTGTACATGTACATGTAGGTGTATACCATTCTCTTTGTATCCCATTGCATATGAAATTAACAGTACTGATATAGTTTTAAAATGCTCATTTTCTTAGCGACTATAAATAAAAAATACCAAATGTACACACAAACTGTACTTACAAAGCTATTCGTGCTATATGTATCAATGATAGTTGATACTACAGGTTGTAGGCCTACATGTACACTGAACACATCAAACGAAAAAAAGAAATTAGACTAAATGTACATTTTTAAATTCTCCATTCAGGCAAAAGTGAAGAGTGGAGTGGCGCCATCTACTGAATGAAAAGAGCAGCTCATCGCTTGATCGTTTGCTAATTAAACTAGTAAGCACAACTTTTTTTGCATATTATACTAGCTGGAAGGCCTGGCTTTGCCCTGGCTGTACTTTCCGATAGTGACGAAGTAGGCCTAATGAACGAATCTAGAGAGCCTAAACGAATCATAATCGCAGCGCCCCCATGCCACTTCAGCAAAGGCACTTCATGGACAAACTTTTAGCCGACTAAGCCACCCACATACAAACATACATTTCTTCTTTGTATATATAGATATCTAGGGAGATATACTGTAAATACTTTACAGAGTCCGCCTTTGGGAAATCAAATAATGTAATCCAATTATAGTGTGACACCTGTATCTCACTGGCTTCTTGTAGAGCCCTCCGTTTGTATGGAGATAACTATCGTTCTATTACTACCATACGTTCAACACTTCAAAATCTAAATTTCCGAAAATGTTTGAACATTTTATAACTGCTAAAATGATTTTATTTAAAATTAGTACCATAGTCATGAAGATGGTATAGTTTTGAACATGGGGCGGGTTTTATAATCCATTTCTATCTCATTTAACCTGCTCTATTGCTTCTAAAACATATGGCTACAACTAACTCTGTGCAAATGATTGACCGTAGAAATTTATTGGACAACCAGTTTGCATATTTTTGTCCATACCCTGAGATTGTAAAGGATTGTAGACAACGTGAAATTTTAAACAATATTTGATAATGGGTGTAAGTAATATGTCTCTATGTAATGACCTGTTTATTTTGATTGAAATCTTTGTGAATGCTGCCCAGGCATGCCAGTTGGTTGTCCAGGGCGTCGAACGGCTCGATACCTTGTGGCGGCTCTGTGTTGACGATGAGTGAAGCACGCTTTATTTCAGTTCATTGTTCAGTTTTGTTTATTATAATTAAATGTCCTGTTGACGCAAGATTGTTTCTTTACGAATCTGAGGGCCCGGGGGTACGCGTTATAACCGAGACTTTAATATAGCCAAGCGCGCACCTAATTGAACTTATATAACACTAAACAATTTACACAAACGCCGAAATCCACATTTCACGCACACTTATTTAAACTAACTGACTTAAAAAGACAGATTTAACTTGGTAAATCTCGCGTAAACAAGCACGTGTAAACAAAAACCTCAGCCGCCATGTGTTGAAGTCGAATCGAATGCCAGTGATGTCAAATGACGGATCCTATACTGTGCTAACGAATCGTTAAGAACAAAATTTAATACTTTCGCCAGGTTTTACGTTTGGTGTAATGTTGTTAATGAATTTTTATTTATATCAATTTCGAAGTTGCGTCTTTTTTAATTTTTAAATTAATTGTCTTTGGCTCATCGATTAAAAAACGCCTATCTGGTTCCCTTGCGTTGTAGTGCGTTATTATCCTATTACTTAAATGTGAAGTCAAAATGAAAACTTGCGGCCATATTGAAGCTCCAAAAATCCTCAAGGTGGTTTCCAAGCTACGCACATACTAATGTAAAATGTGTGTACAGACAGCTTCCGACAAATTCATACAAAAATTATCGTAAATAAAATTCAATCAAAAATATGCGTTATAAAAGCCCTGAATGTGCATTGACATGATTTGGACATAAATTTAAAATTCTCCACTTTGAAAAGTTGGTAATTAAAATGAAATTTGGTGGGCTGGGTGGTTGTAATAGGGGTTTCCAACAATAGGGTTAAACAATTTCGTAATCTCATAGATCTGCAAGAATTATAAACTTAGCCTCCAAAGTATGGTACTGTAAATTGGGATTTAACTAAGCCCAGTATATTTGTTGCAGAATTAGCTTAATTATCCTCTGCAGAAAAAAGTCATTTTAATCATTACTCTAATTTGTTCATGTACAATGTACAATTTCTATGCAACCTCAGCTTTTTTTGTAATTTTTATAAGGAATTTTTCGGATGGCTAGTTTTCCAATAATTTAATAAAATAGTTTTGTAATTCCAACTCGTTTTCTGCAAATTCTGATAAAACTTTTCTGCACACCATCAGGGAGGTTGACGCGTTAACGTTCACGGCCACTCGAGCTGGGCAACTTTTCTGCACACTTTATAATGCTTTTATATCGAACAAATAGGATAGTAAAGTGCATTCGTCTTTAAATCTAGTTAGCCATTTTTTCTTTTTAAAAAGCACACCTAAAGTAATTACAACCTGCCCTTGATCCCCAATATTGCGCTATTGCCTTTGATCGTGATAACAGGCTGCGAAATTCCATCACCAGTCAATTACCTTGATTTAATCAACTGCAACTTAATTCGTACTAATGTTCCCATTATGACATCTTAACCACTTACATCTTTCCTAAATTTCCCAGAGGAATTTTTTCCGATCATTTCTTGTGGAAAAGGATAATCGACTTTGATAGATGCATTATTTATGAGAAGTTGTGTTCAGAGTCAACAATACTGGTTCCATTGTCCACTTTTGCATTGTTTGCTTTGAAGAACGCAGCCAAACTCTGGAGAAAAAGTCCCATCGAACAGTCGGTGACATGCAAATAGCTTAAATCTGTCGTTCCTTCAAGCATGCATCAATTTAAATAGAGCAAATATTTGCATCCGTGCCATCACCTTGTGGAATCCTTCATTCATTCAGCGATCGACAGACTGGAAAATCCAGTTTTTCAACAGCTTTTAACATTGTCGACTAGACTAGAGCAACAAAAGGATAAAAGCAACAGTGCACACTGGGTTGGGATATTTCTTGCAAAGCTTGGGTAATCCCTTTCAAAAAAGTAATTATCATAAAAAAAACGTTGTAGATGTTCTTTAAGTACTGTATTTCACCAAATTTCCGAACATTTTGCGCAACTTTATTTAATCTTATTTGAAACTTATTGGCGTTTAAATAAGGATTTACAAAAAAAACGCTAATTCACTTTATTTTCGGTTCACATTTATTCAATTTAGACAGAATGTTAACAAAATTTAAAAATTATAACCAGTCTATGTTGGAGTTTTTATTAGCAACTCATAAATTTACATAATTTGTGTAATGGACTTACGTGTATGTTTTACAATTTGTTATAAATGTAAAGTATTTGTTGTGTGGCTGTCATATGTCCATTTATTATTCAAAAATAGTTTTAGAGAAAATAATGGACATTTTTCATCATTTATTTCTTTCTTATTTCTTGTAGTACGTATTGATCAAAAATGGCGCTATTTGTCATTTGACATATTTTTATAGCTTTTAATATCATTTTTGTGCCCTGAGCCAAATTAAGCTGCAATTTGGCAATTGAATTTTGAAAATATGTTAAGAACGTTGGGTTAATCATATTTTAGTTTAAAATTCGGAAATTGAAATTCAAACAGTTTTGTGCAAAAAACCTGACTATCCCGGGTGTAATTTTCATTGTTTTTAAAATCAGGGAAAATATATTTGCATATTTCAAAAAGCTTATACTTTTTACCTATTTTATTTCTATCCTTAATGGATTAATAATACAGTATATCATCAAAAATATTTCATCACAGAAAAAACAGCTTATTTTCAGTTATATTCCTAAAAAGACCAGCAATGTTGCGGAAATTATACTTCAGGTTGTTTTGACAATGGACAGTAGATTTATACCGTCATTAATTCTACGTCCAAATACGTCTGAACGTCTGCCAGGAAGGCCAGAGGTGTTTTAATAATAATATTTGATAACTTTTCATATCAGTCATGGTTTGCCCACTACGTCTTCGTGCTGGTGACACTTAACTGGGTTGGATATGAAAAGAAAACGATATCATTAATATCCACTGGTGTCATTTTAAAAATAGTTGTATTGGTATGGCGGATGTTACTGGATCCCTCTATGTTTCAATCTTCGTGTCCTTTTTCAATCTAAATGTTATAGTTTCCCAGCTTTTCCATCCATAAATTTACTGCATGCATGTACTTTTACTTTCTTTCATGTCCTTCGCTTTGACTTTGGTGATCTGGACTGTCTTGAAAGAAAGGCAAGCATTTATTTCCTCGGACAAACCGCAATATTGTCACACTATGCATGACTATACAGACCAGGGCCATTGTAAATGTGTGCCGAAGCTGTGCCAGATCGATCGTGCTTGCAGCCCTGGGATGTATTGTCAACCTGACGACATCCTGACATTATTAAGAATGACGAGATGTCAGTAGTTGTGGACTTCACAGAAAGACAGAAAGCCTATGATTGTTTCAATTCGCCAACCTTAAGGTTATTACTGTCAGGCTTTTGGCCACCAATCCCATGGAAAACAGCTGGCATTTTACTCCAAACATTTTCACTCGCCAGAATCTTGAAGTCAGTTTCTGGAAGAGCATTATTCTTATCTAGTAACCACATACAAATGCCTCATCTAAATGCATTCTTCCCTGATGCATAAATTGGGAATCAACTAAAAAATAGGTTTTTTTAACGACGCTTGTGTTTAGGATTAATTTCCTAATTGCTTTACAAGAAAGGTGCCAAGTTTCAGAGAAAAGTCAGACTGCCATATGACTGCCAAATGCAGGGTAGAAATTTTTAAAAGTTGTATGTTTGGTATAACAATGACATTACATTTTTATTATTATACAATCTTCAACTGCTTTTTGCGCAAACTATCAACCCTCCGGTTATGCAAACCATGCTATTTTTAATGCACCAGAATTAAGTATTCAATTTGATTTTTATCCAAACACTTCAAAATTTCGAAAACTTATATCAAATTAAACAAAAACCACAAGAAAAGTAAGGTTTCATAAATGAGCGAAATGCAGGAGATTGCATTAAACAACAACAAAATTCGATTTTAACAAATGGTAACCAATGTATTGTTAAGTTATTCCCTAGTACAATTTACTAATATAGTCGACTCGAGCCTTACCAACTTATAAGGACCCCCAAAAATCACATAAAATAGAAAATTCGGAAATGTTAAGTACATTAAAGAAATGAA
This sequence comes from Megaphyllum sjaelandicum, assembly GCA_034698745.1. Taxonomy (NCBI): domain Eukaryota; kingdom Metazoa; phylum Arthropoda; class Diplopoda; order Julida; family Julidae; genus Megaphyllum; species Megaphyllum sjaelandicum. The sequence continues at coordinate 31,262 of JAQGBX010000244.1, read as the reverse complement.
AAATGCAACGTGCACTAACTTTTATTATTATGTGCTTGAAATATCAAACAAATCATTAGCATAACTAAAAAACATTTTATATACTTACCTTTTTTACTTATTTCTTTTACTTACTTATTTTTTACATCGTTGGGGAATCGAAATAATTCTCTCATCAAGTTTTTCTCTCTCCTAGCCTCTAACTAAACTGGAATATCCGGAATCCAGGCCATTTGGAAAAATTCCCCGTTCCCCGGAGGGAATTCAATGAAAATTATTAAACTTTTTAAATTGAGCATAAAACAGCAAATTTTTTTCGTAACTCGAAACGAAAAGTCACATTAATTCTATAGTGGGATACTTTTTAGGATCAGTGCAATAGTTCGTAAAAACGTTGCTTTTTTGTAAATAAGGAAGTGCAAGAAACACGAGTCGACTCTACTTGTTAAAATGCCATTAAAACTCGGGGAAAGGCACCCAATTTCATCCCAAATACAGCACTTAAAACCCATGAAATGTTATATTTTAAAAGCTGCTCCATCCACGACCCTCATCCTATCATCCCGAAAATGTGCTCTCTGGCCGATTTCAAGAGATTTCCACTACAGTTCCTCAAGTCGATCACCGGCCATCGTCACACACAAGCTCTGATGGGTTTATACACATATATATATATATACACTGTCTCGGTAAATGGAAACTTCTAGAAGCCGATGACCGCCAGAAATCCTCTTACATCATTTGAGAGATTCCATCGATTTTTCCAGATTGGTTAAAAGGCAGCGGGAGTTGGTTCTTCGTAGATTCGGGTCCATCCAGGAATTTTATAGCCATCCAATTAGGCGTCAATCGTCTAATCTGAACGGCGCAAATTTGACAGCAATTAGACTTTGACACGCTGAGTCTCTCGCCAGTTCTCGGAAACAACGAGACAATGGCGCGAGGATTTCAATTCCTCCACTCCACAGTTGAATTGGTGCCAAAAAAGAGAACATTGGGGCGACACCTCCACGAGGAAAAACCTTTGTAACTGGAGACCATGAAAGCAATTTCTTCCTCATTCATGTTGCACTGATGCCATGCGCCCCTTACAATCTCTGGCAGAGTTCACGGAGGACGTTGGGATTGGTAGGAAGAGAATCTAGAAAAGGCAATGAATGAAAATAACTTTTATTTTATAAAAATAGATCATTGTAACTTCTAGCACTAGGTGTAATGAGTTTATTATCGTTACAGTCGAACCTCGTTAAAACGAATCTCAAGGGACGTCGACATGTGTTTGTTAAAACAGTAGTTTGTATTATCAAACGTCAGACGAAACATGGCTTCGACAATTTTAAGTAGCGAGACTTAAGTTATCAACAAACAAAACTTCTATTCTTTCAGTTCATTCTTTCTATTCTTTCTGATCGGTTGTGAATTAAAAACATTTCTTCAACAAAAAGGGCTAAAGTTTCATCGAAGTTTGGATGAAATCCTACCCCACGTATATGAATGGGAATATATATCCTGCTGAAAATGTATTAGGAGATACAGTATTTGTTATAACGTGCCTTTTTCGTATTGTTTAAGATTCGCTTTAACGTAAATTCATTTTAGCCAAAAAATTTGTAATATCCAAATGCAGAATACGTCTTAAGCGAAAAATGTTAACATTATTTATTTATACTAAAACAGAAAATGGACATGAGTAAGTGCTATTAGAAATTTGTATATAAAGCAAGTTCTTCTTAATGAGTTTTCTCTGTATTAAAATTAAATAAATCTGCCCCCTGTACGTTGGCAATCACTGCTAACTTGTATGTTCGTATAGATTGCCATGTTCGTGGGCAGCAAGGTGTTTTTATTTTACTTCATAAAAGTATTCTAATGATCTAATCCTTTTATTTTTAAGTCTGTCACTTCATAATGTATATATATATATTATTTATCAATGTCTAAAGTTCGTTTTACGCATAATAACGTGAATGCTTGGGATCTCGAAATTTCACTCATTTTAACCTCAAATTTGTAATATCCGAATTCCGGACTCGCCTTAAACTTAGAAATTAACATTATTCGTCCATACCCTAGGACTGGGATTGGAATGACTAATTCCTACAAGTATAAATTCTTATAATGTGAGTTCGTAATGAGGTTCCACCTTATACGTGATATTTAATTATTTATAAATTTATTAAATATATATTTCATTCAACATTCTTCCATTTTTACATTGAAATAAATTATTCAAAGATAAGAGATGCTCTGAGAATCGAGCAACTGCAGTTCGCAGTGTAGTCAGATTGGTTTAATCCAATAATAGTGCTCTAAATTTCTTTAAAAAAATCATTTCAGAAAAAAACATTTACTTTTATAAATCCTAAATTCAATTGGCAGCGGTATCAACGAATACTATTTAACAAAGGATATGATATAAAGCAAATTAACTAAAATGACTCGGGTAATCTGATTTTTGTTTTATACTTTGGTTGTTTTCTAAAATCAACATCCCTAAAATGTACAACACTGATTCCTTACCTCACTCATTTTTTCTAGGAGCTGCAGTGAGAGTTAAACAGTGTTTAACTAGCACTGCATTCAAAACGCTTTCTGCTCACATCTTGGGCCAAAGCAATTTTCCAAGAGCAGCAACAGTTCATCGCATCTTCACTCCTTATCTTTCCAATTAGAACGAATGGCTTATTAACCGAGTGCAATTTTTGATAGGCCTCTACTCGATGAAACGACTCATCATCTTGGCGAGCATTTCCTGCGTCTTGTGTTAATAAACAAGTGCCTGAAAGATTATGAAAAAGTAAGAATTGCGCGAGAGACCGTAATCTACCAGTTCCTGTACCAGGAAATGCAGAGTCTAATTAGAGCCGTTGGATTGAATTTCTATTTAAGACCAACCGGGGAATATTAGATTCGTTCTTTTCAAATGAACTACTTGACAGGGAGATTACTCTTTCCTAGAAGAAGAAAAAAAAGACAAAACGCTAGCAGATATCGGGTGGGAAAAAAATGCAGCAAGGACGTGTGCTCTTTCTCTCTTTAATGTCACAACTGATGTTCGATTGCTCATTGTCATAGAGATTGCACGACATCGAATGTTTACAAAGAACTGGATAAGATCTGAGCGTCAACAGTGTAACGCAGTGTTTCACTGACTTTCACACCTCGATCTACCGAGAAGTCTGTGTCAATGGAGGCAAAAACATTTTGGGGAGATATTATATAATCTTACATTTGTTGAATGTGCCAATAAATGAAGTAAACTTACTCCTTATGGGATATTTTTTACTTCTGCTTGAAGTTCAATTTACAGTGTATTACCATGACGTGGCTAAAACTGCTTGACTTGTGAATAAATTTTGAGTGATGACTTATACGATAAATTTAATTGAATTGATATTTATCTCAATATGTTGAGACTGAGATGTTATTTTTAATTGAAGCATTACAGAGAATGAAACATAGATTAAACAGGTTTGGTAAATAAATTCGTGTGAAGCATGTAGGTAGCCTTTTTATAATTTTTGCTATAATTTTGGTTAACACAGCACATGTATACATGTTTGAAAATGCTCAACATTTAACAAGTATGCATGAATTTTGCATTTTAGATGTCTTGAACACATTTAACACATTGTTTTTTACATGCTTAAAAGTTAAAATTTTGCATATGGCTGCTGAACACAGAATAAACAACGTCTTAATTTAGACAAATTTGCATATGACTACATGCGCACAGTAAAAACAGTCTTAATTCAGAAATACTTCATGTACTTCATGTACTTCAAGTTTCGAAAACGTCTAAAATTAATATCTGTGCACATAAAGGACATGAAAATTCCTAAATTAAGATTCCTTTACAAGCTTAAAAATTAACAATTTTGCATATGATTGCATTTACTCAGTAAAAGGAGAGTCTTGATTTACACATATTTCAAATCATAAAGTTTAGAAAACGTCTAAATTTAAGATTCCTTAAACAAATTTAAGTTACGAAACATTCCTAAATTAAGATTATATTTTTAGTTGGCATGGACTGCGCCAAAGTCAATTTATCATAATCCATATCAACAAGTTTGGTTCTACGCTCGTAGGTCTTTCCACCATTTCCTCTTCATTTTGGAGTAATCCGCCAGTACTTGTTAGGTTAATATTTAAATAATTCTAAGAAAGAAAACTACATCAAGGTCAAAAACAAGAATAGCACGTGAAAAACACATACAACCATGTACATGCTTCTCGGATAAATATGAATTAGATGATCCAGCACACTTTCAGATTTGAACTCGCAATCCCGATATGTCAATAAAGCAGACCATTGGCGAAGTTGGTCCGCAAAGCTGATATTGACCGAAGTAAAGCACGCACTACGTCTACAGTCTGCGGCTAATAGGAAGACTAGTTTCCCCAGAGCAATACAAGATGGCAAAGTGCTGCTACAGCGTAATGTACATATCGCCTTGTCACTGCGAGCATTGTATTAGGTTTAAGGTTTTTAATCTTCCAATTTGGTGGCAAGCAATGCCCTTTGCCATATTGCTTAGCTGCGCGAATGCCTACAGGGCCTTTTATTCCTTTGTTTCATCAGCACCTGCTACAATGCACGTGTTGGAGAGAGACGACACATCTACCACAGTGTCACATCCACAGCCTTGGGGGTATACAATATCATCATAAAGTAAATGACGAGGACAGCAATGAAGGTTTTTGTCCGATGGTCTAGTCATGATTCAGAAAGCCGGAGAAAATGAAATCTCCTACTGTGTAGCGGTTGCTTTATTGCGCTGGAAGACTAAAGTGAACTAAAGTCGCACTGGCACGAACGATGCAGATTTTACAAAAAACCCAATGCTCGAAAATAACCTTTTGATGTCATCGTGACTGACGTCGTGAAGACAGACCGCGTGGTTAATGTCCAAAAAAAAATTGAAAATGCAAATAATTTAATTTTTTATGTGTCAACAGCAATGCCAAAATTGAAGTAAAATGTAGGTTTTGTTAGCAATATTCATCCTAGTACCCCAGGACACAAAGATCTGATATTGAACAAAAGTTGATGAAAAGGAAAAGTGGCATAAACAACCAAAATCAGTACGATCAAATTCTTGCTCAACTCTCTCAGTTCATGCATATCCTATCCTGAATATAGGTTCATTTTATATCCCAGGGGCACCACAGATCAACCTTATCTAAAGTATACATGGAATGCTCGTTTTTTAAACAATTTTTTTATCCATTTCGAGCTGGATGGGATGCTCTGCGCTATGTTTTCCAGTTAAACATAAACCTATATAGCTAGAAACAGTAGATACTAGGTCTGAATTGGTACGACAAATCATCTACTATATTCTACGAATGGATAGTTTGACTCTAATAAATAAGGTCTACAGTTAATTCGGCCAATTCCCTAATTCTTGTTCTGAATTTGAAAATGGAGAAAGTAACGGTTGTATTTCATCCAATTGAAATTTCATTGAATTACATGAAATAGCATAATGCAGCTTTATTTCTAGACCTTAACAATATAAAATATCCTTGCACTTGGACGTAATTGATGCTGTATGAGCTTGATAAAATCTATTATTACTTGTATTGCTGACAATTGAAAATGTAGCACTTGAAAGACATACTGTATCAATGTGCAAGCAAGTAAAGTATATAAAAATATATCCCATCAACTCTTCAAAAGTCACACAATTCAATTAAGTTTTAATGAATGATAAAGAACTGTAAATGTTATTTACAGCAGACAACACAATGGTAAGCTGATATGTGTTTTTACTTGACTTTTAAGTCTTAACTCGGAAATTAAAGGTTTCTGAGTTGTCACTTTTGAAGCGATAGTGCGATATCATGAATCTACGTTTATTTTACTTACAAATAAAAATTAACATGGAAATAATTCAACCATATTCGTTATAGCTTATTTATTTTCATATTCATTTTTATAGATCAATAATTTCTAAATTTTAGCCAAAAATTGCCTTGCAAGAGGGCCTAATTATTTCATGGGTAACATTCTCGATTTTATCATTGGCAGTTAACCACCACAATGATGGTGCTGCCCCCTATGACGCATTTTTTTTTCGCATACAACATCAGTCGCCTATTAAAAGCACTGTAAAGTATGAAAAAGTTAAATTGCATGTTTCATAATGATTCTCTTTCAACCCAACATTCTGGTTTTTAATAACCCTCCGATGAAGGAATCAACACACTTTAATGGAAATAGGGCCATCTCGATTTTCAGCACGAAAGTGCGCGACAGCCATTTGAACTTTAATCAAAGTGAAGCACGCGTTGTAGAAGTTGTCTTAAATCGCCGATTTGAAAACCACGTTTCATTGCCTTGCCATGTTGTAGTGCGTCCAATGTTTGGTCCGAAAACAAAACTTCTAGCAATGCCATTGCTTAGAATGCACCAGGACAACAAATGAACTAAAAATAGAAGCCCAGACCTAATTTTCTTAATGACCGCTTTCCAACTTGCCAATTCCCTCATTATTTCAAGAGCATTTCCATGTATCCAACAAAGAAAAAAAAAAGAACAGAAGAATAAGGCTCAGACTGCTCCACTGAAAAATAAACCTAATTGTTATTTTATATGTACGGAATCATTATTTCTTAAATTCTTTCTATGCAGTATTTCAATAAGGTCAATATTTCCTACTTGTGAAAGCTGGATTTGCCCATGTGTGCAAAAAAAAGTGGTGCAAAAATGGTGAATACCTTGAGTGAGTTTTTAACCCAATTAGCGTGTCAATTTTTGCACATGAGATCACACAACTGCCAATACATTGTATATGATTTGTAAAACATTTGACTGAGTACGTCGATCTAACTACAGCATAAGCAAGATGAGTACAAATTCGTATTTTATTCTCTAAATGTATCATATCTACCACAATTTCTCAGAATAACCATATACAATGTACTGTACACAGTGGAACCTCATTAAGAACTCGCTTTTTACGGATTTCTTATAATACTAACTCATTTTCAGTCTCCGTCCAAGCGGTATGAATGAGTAATTTCAATTTCTTAATTTAAGAGTAATTCTGAATTCTAATATTACACATTTTCGGTTAAAAAGGATGAATTTTCGAGTTCCCAAGCATTCGCGATTTAGGCAATACATGTATGAGAAAAAATACCTTATAACCTGGAATTTCCCGATAAAAGTTGCAACCTTTTCTCATTCATTCGTATTGTTAAAAATCATGTTTTGTTACGTTGGGCTGTAATTGTATTTTTCACTAACTCTAATCTGTTTAAATTTATCCAAGATGTGGCACGCGTTGTTGAAATGCATTTTGTTAGTCTACCAACCAACAGCGAGGCTTTTAATTTATTGATTAGCATTTTTATTCTAAACCTTAAATCGATATTAACAGAAGATGTTTACATAAGAGCCACATAACGACTATATTATAAATAATCCAGTTCTGCGAATAAAATACAGATTTTGTATAGGTTCATAAAACACACTGGATTCGAGCCGTGAAAGATCGATATTCCATCAATATTTAGGCGAATATAACTTTCTCATGAACTTCAATGGCATTGAAAGGTTGCTTCTCATTTTATGCGATTTAGTTGGGTTCAAAAGTAAGTTTGCAGCATCTGCTTCCTAAAAAACTTTTCCGTTCCTCAACATAACTACAGTATATATAAACTAGGTGCTTTTTTCCATTATTGTTATCTAGAGTTTTATCCACTTCAAAAATGCATGAGGCACTCATGAAAACCGTTATTATGCTCAACAGATGGGGCTGTTAGACTTTGCTTTCTGCGCGGACAAAAACCGTAAACAGAATGCTAAATTGGCCAAATGAAATATAAACATCGTAGCAGGCAGCACTAATGTAGATGATAACACCAGAAATTGCATTTAATAATTTATAAATGCTAATTTTTTACGACCGGAAACCAGATATGCATGGGCTTGCCGCTACGGAAACAACTTAGTAAACTGAATACAAAGGGCGTTTGTTTAGAAAGCATCTAGTGAGTGCAGGAATGCATTTTACGAAATGTTGAAAATGAAGTGAAAAGCTATAACTCGAAACATTACAATGGTAATTTTAATCAATTTCCTTTTACATTAATTTTAAGCATATCCTTAACTACATGTACGAGCGTACAAACACTGTACATGTATTTGCAATTAAGATTATGACTAAAATATTGAAAAATATTGGGGAAAAAATAGGAATTATATTTCAAGAGTAGGAATTATTTATCTCAAAGAAGGTTTTCGAAATGTCCAGCCTCCCTCTTCAATAATCAATTCCTTTTTCATCAATAGAAAGCATGTCCTTAACCACAATCTATTTGCAATTATGATTTTTGCAAAAAATATTAAAAAATAAAAACTTGGAATAATATTTCAAAGTCGTAATTATTTTTCTCAAAAAAGTTTTTTTGAAATGTCAATCCTCGGCCTTCTTAATCAATTTTATTTTATATCAATTTTAAGCAAATCCTTAAATACAAACAAACTATTTGCAAATATGATTATTGCAAAAATATTGGAAAGTAAATTTGCAACTATAAGTATTATTTATCACCTGGAGTTGTTGTTGAAATGTCTAACCTCCCTCTTAACCAATTCCATTTTGCATTAATGGTAAACAAGTCCTGAACCACAAATTCTATCCAATTATAATTATGAGTTATGCATGGATTTATTTATTAATCATCAATTAACACGCGTGATTTGATCAGAGATCAGAAGTAATTTAAGCTGGCGATTAGATGCTAAAATCCAAAGTACAATTTGACCTTTTGCACGCAATTTAAGCCACGTGACATGTTGTTTTCATCATTACGAGTTTACGACCAAATCCCAATTCATTGGCAAATGCTCATTTTGAGGCTCATCATGTTCGTAGGGCACTGGTGCTAAATGGTGTCCGGTCTAGGGCTAGCTGTTATCGAATTCTAGACTATAAGGAGCCTATAGAAACGAGTGGCATAACGTGATTCAACAGTTTAATTTACTAAGATGGGTGTGTTTTCATTATTTTCTTTCTTTGTTCACGACTCCCATTATTGGCGTAAATCGATCCTAGGGGCAATTACTGCGGGGAAGACAATGACTTTTTTTGGACGTTTTTTTGCTTCTTTGTTTTTCACTCGCTCGCACATTGCACGTGTAACAATGAAGATTAGCCTGAATACTATTTACTAATGCCCGGCACGATCAATAAAAACAATCTTAATTTGACCATGGGCACGGTGCTCACTGAGCAAGCCTACACAAATAACACCAAAATCACCGCAATAATCGTGAGCGTAGCAAAGTTAGATTCTTCCATTCTTTATCCATCACGTACAGACAATCAACTATTACCACGTGTCATTTCAAAGGGTAACACCGTACCACAAAGGATTTAATTATTTGAAACTGAAAATATTCATGAGGAATGGTAGGCCTACAGCAATTAGTTTTGTTTTAATCAGCTCAAGGAGCAATTAAAATTTATTGCCAATAATGGTAATGCGAGTGGTCCAAGATTATTTCCCAATGTCCTTCGCTAATCCAATATTCTTATGCTTTGCTAACATAAACTCAGAAAAATCAATTTGGAAGAAATACAATAATAAAGTTTCTTCCGAGAAGTTTTCAGGAAAGCCTTTGATTGAAAAGTATTTTCGATTGAATACTAGATAAGAAATACTTCTCGCAGAGAAACATTAACAAAAGGAACAAATTTCAATTTAACAATGATGCATAAAGTCGATTTCAACTGACATACAGTAGGAGTTTTCTTCAGAAAATAGACTCGACCTTCCCCCACCACATGACATTTGCTTGCTGACTGTAGGGTACTGAATTGCGAGTTGTAAAAAATTTCCACACAAAAAAATTAATGGTTGTTTAGCATAAAAATTGCAAATATACGATTTTCGACATTTACCACGCTCACAAATTTGAAATGCAAGACGCATAATATTCAAATTTATTTTAATTTGTCATTAAAAACCTGGTTTCTTATCCGATGTTGCTTGCATTCTCCTTGGTTGGTATTTTTTTTAAATTCCATTGATTTCTTTTAATTAAAATTAATTAAAACGTTTATTGAAAATTTATTTAATTTTAGAAATAAATCACTGTTAGACCCACTTATAAAAAGCAAACTTGCATTTCTGGCGTCGATATTAAATCCAAGAAAGCGTTTGAATAATTCTGATGTAAATCCTGCATTTATCCATTTTTTTTTATTGTCATTTCATTTTTGAAAGAATTTAGTAATTTTTATTACCCAGCAGCTTAAATGCCGTCACTTCCAGAACGGTATTTACTTTTTAATATTAAAAAAAATATGTAAAAAGTACAATTTTAAGACTTTTATGTGTATTCAATAAACCAACTTTCTTTATTTACGTTAATATAAACAAAACATCCTTCCTTTTAATAGGAACTCAGACAACCTGACCATGGAAGATTTCAGAACATTTTTCAACATTTCAAACATTTCTGAAGCAATGCACGTGCAATTATTGCACTGAGGTGAAAACAAAATAAAATGCTGAAATCTACGAAAACGAAACTAATACCACTCATGGGTGAATGTGCATCCAAAATATAACTATCAGACAAATATTGCACAGAATATACATAATTGTGACGCTGCATTGGATATTTTGAAAAAAAGCCTTTTTTAAGTTTGCAAAAGGTAAACTTAGTCGTTTACTTAATTATTATGCAACTACAAATAGTTTGCAAAAGGAACAGTTCTTACATGAAAAAAACTGCGATCATGTTTTTTTGTGAAAAACACGTTCACATTTATTCAGCGAGATATCAAATTATCTGGAACTTTGTAATTTTTGTTATTAATTAGTTACCCATTTCTTATCTAAAATTTTGTTATAAATTTCTAGTTTACAAGTGGGAAATATGGCATGTTTGCCAAATGCAACAAAATTAAATGTTGAGCAAAACGTATTAACAGAATGAAACCGAATAAAGCGTTCGCTTTAATAGGTTAACGGAAAATATCTTATAATGTAAAGATCACCCAATGAGCAACAACCTTGTACCCAAATATACTGTATAATTTATACATATCTTATGAATTAAATAACCCCGTATACCTTAATAACACATAAACCATATCACATTGATAGAAACAACAGTTAACAAAATATTGTACTCAAAATATAAAAATGCTTGAGATTTCAATTAATTGAAATTTTCTAAACACTAGGAACATGGATAAATGCATAGAAAACTGGATAGAAAAAAAGAAGAATATGGTTTTGACATTTGCTTTTTTAAAATTAAAAATGACCAGATTTGAAACTCATAATGAGTTTACTGACCTTTTACATAAGTCATTTAACCTTACTTGATGAAAAAGCACAAGTAATTTAAACCAGTGGTTCCCAACCTTTTCACACATGCAGACTGCTGAAAATAGGAAAAATATTTCACAGTCTGGGAAAAATAGGAAAAATATTTCACGGGCTCGTGAAAATAGGAAAACCGTTTCACGGACCAGAAAAATAGGATAAAATAGTTCGCAGACCACTAAGGCAGAAATAGAAACCATTATTAATAATTACTTGATATTAGTTTTAAAATCTAATTTTAAAAAATTAAAACAACCATTAACTGAATATACCATGAGTTTATTCAAGGACCGGCACTGGTCCAAAGACCAGCGGCTGAGAAACACCGATTTAAACCCTGATTATTAACAGTACAAATATTTTGCTCTGAATAAGCTTCATGGCTGGTTTGCCAAATAAATGCATTCTATCACGAAAAAAAGTTTTCATTATTAATAATAAAGGTTATCTGCTTTATCATATTAGGCTTTAATGACATGGGGTGAATTTAGAATATATCGGCATATTAGTTAGTAGCATGAAATTAAAATGCTAGGTATTTTACTGCATTTTAATTCATTTTTTAAATTTTTCAACTTTTTTTAAAAACAACACATGAACTAAGATTAGGCCCTACTGGGTATGGTCAATGTGTTTGCCATAGGTCCATTCAGAATTCATTCGCATTTTGATATTTAACCAAAGAATCAACTAACCAATCTCATATTTAATATCCACAAATCATAAGACTGTAACAACTCCAGTTCCCTGTGCAAATGCTTAACTTGATGCGTGTAATTTATAGAGACTCATGTAGATTATTCGTCCTTTTTGAGCTTTAAAACATTGTTTTTGTTGATTTCATCTTCGAAGGATTCTCCAAATTCATTAACTCGAGACTTATCAACAGGATAAAGCCTAAAAATTAGAAATTGGAAGCTGTTAACCATTCCTTCGTCTATGCTAACAAAAACGAAACATATGTATTTCCTACCATCTTTGATATAAGTACACTAGGAAGACAATATCGTCTCTGAAACAGGCCACACGATGGGCCGTTGGCATAGTGATGATGAAAGCAAAAATATCATCGATGAATGTGTTAAATGCCTATGATGCAAGACATAACAATTTAGTAATTTACACTTTGCAGAAAGTATTAAGTAACTGATAATTGAACCAAATTCGCAAACCTTGTACATGAATGCCTTCCATGGCAAATGTGCAACTGACTTGTGTTTGTAATTCACAAACAATTGTGGTAACATAAATAGGAAACCAAATGCATAAACTCCTACAATGTTTAAATAAATGATTTTGAGTTTGGAGTACAATCAATTGATGTAATTTAGCTACAAAGCGTTTCTTACCATTTACCATGCTTTGTACAGACCAGGAGTACCAACTGTTAAAACGAGAAAATCATTATTTTAACTTTGATAACATTTGCAGAATGTAAATTCAAACTTGTTCTCACCTTTTATGGGGGGTGTAAAACAATGAATAGGCTGCACCTACAGCACATAATGGATACAATACATAAGATAGGTATTTCATACTTTGTGCATCATACTTTTCAGTCTTTTGCTCCTCTTCTGTGGCAGCTCCAAACTATAATAGAATCCACATTAAAAGGAATGCAAATTTTAAGCTATGATCTTCCGAAATATTTCTCCACTTGAGTTCTGTGACTCTTCTGAAGATTTCCTCCAAATTCGATCAAGAAAGAGTGAAGAAATAAAGAGCAAATCAATGTCAACACAAACCTGCAATCTTGGCAACAGACCATTGAAATGCACTTCAACTTTAAATGCCTTAGTTAATTTCCAAATCTGAAATCGACAAATATTTACTAATTGCTTACTTGGTGCCTTTAAAGTATACCATTTTAAGAAACGTCATCATTGCGCACCTCAATCAACGTCCCTATGCCAGCTGGAATTAGGACTAACATACTGGTTTCTTCATCCATCAAATACAAAAAGACAATGAAACTGCTCCCACATCGCCAAAGAAGGGACCTCGTGGACAAGCCTACCATGGTTTTCCGCTTGCGCCAAAATGCTATGTCATTTTTGAATGCGAGAAAGTCGAAAAGCATCTATGAGAAGAGAATTTAAAGCATAGTTAAAATGCCACGCACATGGTAAGTATTCATCTGTAATTACGTTTCATTTTTAGTGAATAATATAGTTACGTGCAAGGCTGCTACTATAAACGTTAGACAAAGTAGAGTTAAATGGGTGTCCAGGAAGATTCCTTTAATTTCATCTAAATCTTTCTCTGTAAAACCTACAAATAAAGATATGCGTGAGATATGACATTTTTATTACAAAATGTAATTATCATAAAATAGCCTACTCGTTAATACATTACCAAGTGAGGTCATTGTGTTCATTGCTGTTTCCACTTGGCTATAAAATCTCAATTTGCCATATGATATTGGCGAATATGTCAACGTCAGTTCTGTTAGGTTTTTGTTCGGCTGAAGTGGCTGCAATTTACGTTAACATTAAGATTACAATTTGTCTACTACCGACCACTTGAGGATGTCGAATTACAATTTGTCTTCAAATTCTTGCATATTAAACATAAAATGGTAAATGATAATTGCAAAGAAAATTGTTTTGCATTTTGTTTTTACCTTAAAATCTTGTATCCGGGTGCTGAGGGCATCGATGAATAAAATTGGAAGATACTCTCGCTTTGGCGATAATCTTTTAAGAATTGTAACAGCCAGTAAGATAATTGCAGTGAATTCAGATAGGAATAAAATGTAAAAAAACTCTCTTTGTCCTACTTGAGATACTTCATAATTTCTCCAGGAACTTGCTTACTAGGAATGGCAACTATGTCTTCCATTACGCCTACATTTAATTTCTGCCTCCAGTGGGTTATGGGAGTTCGGTTATTGGATTTGGTGGACTGATTCTTGGCCGAATTTTCATTTAATCCGAGAAGTTGAAACGTTGCAGCTTCAGGAACGAGGTAGGATGTCAGGGGAGCAGAAGCGTATGATGCGAACGAACTACTAAAAATGTGGGATGCGGACAAGGATGCTTGGAATTTGGGTATAAGGAATGCATGTACGTAAAGACTTCCATTATTGAGAGTCGACTTGGGCAGGCTAACATTAACAGTTCTATAATGACCCACAAATAAAACAATATATGGTTAATTGCTTAAAATGTACACAAGGTAATTTTATTACATCAAATAAAATATTTTACGTTTTATAGACTCTAAACTCACAATTCATAAGTCTTTTGAATATTGATGTCGTCCCACTGCCAAAGATTGTTTAATTCCGAAGCTGAATAAACGTTGCTTTTCGTAGATGTAAATAACGCCAACTAAATAAATTACGATAATTTAATCCGATAAACTGACATTGATCTTCATAATTTTGATAGATTTCTACTCAAAATCAAATTATTAAATCACACCAGCATTCATTACTATACACACATTTAAAAAAGTACATGAAATTTGATCTATCATATAATTAGAAAGGTCTATTTGAAAAATAATGTTATCGGAATACTTACCAATAATTTGGGATTATTTTTAAGGTAGGGCTGAATGCAATGTTCATTTGGAAGACATGCCGGTGGCGTGAACAAGGAGTATATGGTGTATACAGAATGCAACATATACGCAATGAAAACCCCACTTATAATAAGGGTAAGCGAAGGACGCACCATAGTTCAAAGCGTTTGTGTTAACATCACCTTAACCCCTGCAAAATAAAAAATATATACTGTAGGCATATATATATATATTTTCCCCATGTATAGTTTTGAAAAACACTAATATAAAATAATACATAGTATATATACACCAACTGACCAATATTTTTCAAGCTAACACAGAATGAGTTTGTTATCAAAAACTACAGTAAAATTTGTCCCATGGTGGTATTAAAAAATAAAATAAATATGCAAATAATTAAAAACAGAATGTGAAATGTTTAATATTCTTTGAAAAGATCGATGTACATGTAATTGGTTTCAAAATATTAATTAATTAAAGTTCGTGTTTGTCACATTCAATCGTTACATTATACACGTTGTTTTTGTTTTTATTTTAAACAAACTTTGCCGCCTTGTGCTGTTTACTAGTTGAGTGAACGGAATATACAACGCATAGTGCTTGACGCATAGTGCTGATAAATATATTACGCAAATGCATATATCATATACATGCGCAATTTTTGTAGAGATTGTAGCGATGTTCATGTGCATTAACTTTATAATAAACTGCAGGACATAGTGTAAATACCCTTGAACATTCCATTTTTATTTGTTGATACAACCTTAGTTGCGCACTGTAATCATGATAAAAGTTAAACGTGGGAACCTTGCCCGGCCCATTTCACCACGTAAGCTAGTTAGCGCGTACCTGAATACTTGACACTCAAAAACAAGCAAGTTAAGCCGAATTCTTTTTCATGGATTCTGTTAGTATATACACAGTATACGAAAAGGTATATACATACCATGTAACTGAATTTCATCACTAATGAAACTCGAACTTCTCGGTGTTCCACAACTCAAAATATTTGGATATCTTCATCGAGCTTTGCAACGGCCTACTTCAATAGGGAATAAACTAGGGGAAATTACAGCAAGTGTGGTAGTGGCAGTGTTTTAATGCAGCATTGAAATCGTAAACATTGCAAGAAGTCGGTAAGCTAGAGCGTTATAATATCTGTGATGACTCTGAGGGGGATCATCCATGTTTGGGGGGCAGTGCATTCTGTGGCCAATGAAAGATAGCAAACGCTGTAGAAGCCGATAGATATAAATACCCAAGATCGGCGAAAGGTATTGTACGTGGCCTTTATTAATTTAAAATAATTTATAGCTTCTTACACAGTTAAATCCATGTTGAATCTTACGAGGATTTGTATCACGCATGGCCGTTCTTGGCAAACTCCGGTCACCTTAAAAAGTGTGAGTATATATACCTTATACCATACATGTACGTTACTTGCGAACGATGTTTGAGAATTTTGTCCATGTGTTTTTTATTTGCACTACTTGACAGGGTTATCTCTTATATCGTTCAATTTAACAGGATTATTTTTTATATCTTGGTTTCTAACTGCATGCATGTACAGGCCAACCCTGTCCACCTATAGTCCGCACTTCTGACTCCAATCACAAATGCAACGAAAAGTTTGTGAACATATGCTAACATATCTCAAATGATGTCATTTGAGATTAAAGTAGGCTAACTACTTTGATAAGCAGTGTGCATGTCTAATCATCATGTGTTGTTTTATTATTACACCCGGCCTGCATTCATTCTCTGTATATCCTTGCAGACCTTAATTACCTTGCATATCGGTCTGACTAATACATTGCACTTCAAATTCCGGTTTAGATATTTCACTCCAGCTGTGTCTTGGGTGATTCTAACGTTGTCAAAAAGCCTCCTGAACTGGACAACTATCCAGGCAAAGAGTTCACTACCGCTTGGAAGGCTAAGCAGAAGGGAAGAATTTATGATAAGAAGCCATTTAAGTTCTTCTGCGAGAAGGGTGTTGCGTATTATTGGTGTACCTGTGGTTTAAGTAAGACTCAGGTACCTATTTATTTTTTATCCTATGCTTCAAACGGCAACGATGATCCTTTTCAATGTGCTCCTTTTCTCTAACGTTTGTTCCGATGGCTCTGAAAACTTAACAGTACTCTTATCTTTATTTGTTAGCCTTTTTGTGATAAGAGTCATAATGGACCTTTACTAAAGAGCGTCTTAAGACCAGTGATGTTCATTGCTCCAGAATCTAAAGAATACTGGTTTTGCAATTGCAAACAAACAAACCACCGTCCTTTATGTGATGGATCGCATAGACATCCAGATGTAATAGCTGCTGTTAGATCATAATACTTGTCAATCATTTTGGAATTTTTTAGTGCAATGTCTGTATGAAGGCATTATGGATTTATCAAAGACTGTAATAAAATGTTTATTAAGCTATGAAGCTTTGCTAGCAAATTTGTTTGAATTTGAACTAACGCCAATTTACTAACTACGTTTGCTAATAAACCTCGTTAAGCAACTGGCACAAAACTGTAAGTAGGTCTAATCTTTTGCGTCGAATGTCTAGATATGAAATATGATTTGTAAGATATTATTACTTAAAAATATGGCATGGATATTTTAGGAGTTTATATTTCACGAAATACATGTTATTCTAACTCGGTTAGAGTCCACATTTTGGCCAATACCAAACGACCAGAAAAAGGTATATAACAGGAGGTAAGTTTTTAGAGTCACTTCTGCACTTAGTATTCATAATTTCTTTAAAAAGAAAAGTTGTCCCATGATCCCTAAGTTGTCTCCTAGGGGTCAGAATATTTTTATTTTCGGGACATTTTCCATTTTTCATAATCGAAACATCGCATACGGTCCGTTGCATAGTGCCCTTCGCCGATGGAATCTTATTTTCAAAGTTATTTCTTAATGAAAACAGACTTCATAACTCGTAATTATTCAGCATAACGAAGTTATATATTAGCAGCATAATTCGTTTAAATCGTGTATCGTGGACAATTTTTGTCAGCCGTTCAGGATTATTTTTCAGGCAACTTTCCTAAAAATAGGAGTTTTGAAATGTTTTTTAAAATTCCCGGGTTTTAAACTAAGTATATGTTCAAGCTTAATAGGGATATCTGGTACGCGCTGCTCGCCAACTTGGCGATTAGATTTTAATAACAGTCCACGATTAGGGCGTAATTGTCGACTGCAGCGCCCCTAGGGTCGAGCGTTGTTTTCAAGGCTACTGGAGCGCTTGTTTTGGTCGTCAGCCTGATAAGTATGCCGCGCTCGCCGTAACATTTGAGATCCTCGGAGCCGCGAGTTAATTAACCAACCAGCAGTTGAGTCGTTTCGTTTCTGGCGTTGTTTTCGATAGCCGAGGTTTGTCTTCGATCCAATCTTTAGTCGGATATCGCCATGGAATTCGCTTGAGAAATAGTCGAAGAAGACTGGCTTGCCAAAGGAAATGACAGAGGAGAACAACGAAGCGTCGAAAATCGAACATTGAAAAAGCGTTCCTGTCGGTTTGGAAAAACGCTTAAAAATGTCCACCGCACTGACGTCGACCCCTTCGTATAAAATCAAGAAGAAGCACATCCGAATAAAGCATCAGAAGGTGAAGCTTTTTCGTGCGAATGAACCGCTTCTCAGCGTTTTCATGTGGGGCATCAATCATTCGGTGAGTGCTAGGCCTAGGGCTTTTCATTTTGCTGCCTGGGTGTCCTAATATAGCCCGGGGGGAGGGAGTACATGTGGAGACGCGCTCTTGCCCCGACTTCATTTTGAACACCTCGAGAATTACGAGCTGGAATTATTAAAAGAGGTTTATCCGGGAGATAAACGATGGTTCTGCCATTTTCTTATTATCTGTTCCGAGTTATACGCGAGTTTATTTTCGCTATGTTTTACCCCTCCCCCTTCGACCGAGATTTGGAGAACGGGGTACCCTTCGGGATGACGTTGTGATACCTGCATCGTCAAATTTTGGTTAATTTTTAATCGACACGAGCCGATATTTATCAGTGAAGAATATTTGTCTCGTAGCAGTTGTTGGACAGTCGGAACTGTACCTGGAAAAAATTTAATCCCGAGATTATATTTATTGGCTTTACGAAATTACATCCAGTCCAAGGTTTTGGTTATACTCGGCCAAAGACCTTAAAGATCTAAAGTTGTATAAGCAGTTGTTACGGTGATAGAAAACGACCCTTCGATAATAAAGTGGCAAAATCGACAGGAAACGTTTTTTTCCAGTGACCCTTAATATGCTCGATATCATGTTTGATGTTGTGGGGATTGCATGCAACAGCAATCTCGATGGCTTTTCTATTTAATAATAATGGCTTCCATAAATGCAATGCCTATATCTCTTGAGAGTTTAGTCGTAATCGGACGTCGTATGCCAATAATCCTCATTTCATAGAGTAGAAACCTGTGTGGAAAGTTGGGCAACTTAACATTATCACGATGTTATCTCTTTATTTCCAACAGAAAAGTGTCACGAGACTCGTAAACGATTAGTTAGACTGGTGTCGAAACTGCTTCATGACTAGCAATGTTTATTGCAAATAAGCATTCGCACAATTTAAGTGGAAAGTTGAGTGTTGGCCAACTTCATATCAGATCAGTAGCCTATGTTGTATTTTAAGCCAAATTACTCACAGTTTGCGTCATGCTATTATTGTCGATGATGATTATGTCCACATTATGTTATCAATTAAAATTTTCCAATTTGTAAAGCGCAATTAACAAAGGGATTTTGGATCCGAGTAACCTGTCTTCTACCGTATGATTCCAACACGCCTTGTTGTCATAGTATGAAGTTGCGTAGCACCGTTTTATTTGGTCAGAATCGATATTATACAAGCAATTGATCAAAATTAACATCTCGTGCATTTTGAAATCATCTCGAAATCTGACTGCACTAGCATTTACTTTTAAGGTCATAAATTAGGCCACGTAAATCACTAAGATTAGGCCCCGGAAGTGATGAGGAAGTTTGGCTGACATATTTCAAATTCTTAACAGAGGTTCTAGTTGAATCTTGGGGTCAAAATTTCATTGTTATCCCAAATTTTGCAATCGTCTTATGTTTTTTTTTTTGCATCGGCACAGAGCAAGTTCAAAGCTTAAGCTTTGTTATCCTTTTACATATTCAACTAGCTCTATCATACCATCCATTCATCAATGGCAATGAATTAGCCTAGGCCTACTAATTTATGATAGTAATAAACCACATTACTTGGGGGTCTTGCCAGCCTATGCTTTTGTGCACCCATAATGATGTTACCAATAGCTTGTGACTGAAAGTTTATTTTTGTTTATTAAGCTAGCACTGTCATTAAGTGGGCGTAACGGATGCATTTTAATAGAGTATGGTGATGCAGCAAAATGTAGGCCTACTGGAACAGGAAGTTTACTCTATCTGTGATTTTAAAATTCCTTGGGGGGAAAGAAAAACTACCAAGTTTCATAACATTCGATTGAATCTTAAATCAGAAATAATCGCAATATTTTACAACTCAACCATAGCCTTTGCTAAGAATGTAAATGCTGTTCACAGCTCATACAGTTTATGTTGATATCCGGTGATGCTAAGTCTCTTACTGGATTCTTTCATTAAAACAGGTTTAATGAGCTTAACCACATTTTGTTTATATTCATTGTTCATACTGGTAAAGCTGCTGCAAAATCCTCGATGTAATAAAAGTAGTTGAATGGGTATTTTTATGCATTGTCCCTTACATGTGCTCGGACTGCCTGCATCTGCAGAGAATAAGGTATCTTGGGCTGGAAAAATAATAAGTTCAACGTGCACCCAACAAAGCATTGAAATTACAAGCAGCTTTAAAGCAGCTAGACTCTTTACTCATGCTACCTTCGTGCATCATTTACTAGTTTCAAAGTCATACTTGTTTGAATTGTAACCTACATTCTGTTTTTTAACAGGGTTACCCCAGACCTGGAAAACCTGAAAAAGTCATGGAACTTGAACATTTCTGGAAAAGTCTGGGATGAATGAAATATTTTGATGAAAAGGTCTGGGGAATTCAACGTATTAATGTTGTAACAATCCAAAATTAAAGCGTCTACGTTGTATAGCTTGGGACCCATTTGCAAACTTTTTAAAAAAAAAAAAATTCGGCACAAATTTGCAAAATTATCAGCAAATTCTGAGAACAAATTTACTTCAACAACATTTTCTGAGGAGAACTTTTCAGCAGATTCTGAGGACAGATTGTCAAAATGCTCAACCTTTTCAAAGTACGTGTACACATTTTCAAAATTTACGGCATTTTCTGAATACAAATACTTTTCATGCTAATTTTGCAAAATATCGATAACATTGGCACATGTCAATTTTGTCGTTGGTCAGGGAAAGTTGTTTAAAAATCTGGAAAAGTCAGGGAATTTGAATGTCAAATTTCAGGGTGAACTTATAAAAATGGCGCAGTTTTTACTCTTTTATTGCCCAATGCCACGCAAAATAACATGTCAAAAGAAAACATGAGGGCGCCATTTAAAATTAAGTTTTTCCAGAAATTGAAAACGCTGAATAGTTTCGGTGTATTCTGTCGCTATTAAGAACCTACATATAGATGCGATTTATCATACATTTCTGCTAGTAAACAAACAACTAAAATTGGAAGAATTGATATCTACGCGCATAGTTGAGTGACCTTGCTCACTTCCTCCTTGTGTTTTTCATATTTAAAAATAGTGTCGTTGCATTTTTGAAATGACACGATTGAGCAGAATAACTTATATTAGGGGTACTCAGACAAACATGGCATGGCTTTGGTAGGCGTGAGATCACTTATGCAAAATCGGCACGCTAATTGGTGTAAAAATTCATTTAAAGTGCGATTCGCAAATATTCTGCCTGAGTAGGCCTACCCCTATGGATTAAAAAATATTCTAACAGCGAAAACCTTTATTGCATCCAGGATTTAATTACTAGTATTCTGCAGCTACTTAACTTATTTTTGAATAGGCCATGCAAGAAAGCCTCGGAATTTTTTTAATGTTAGTAAAAAATCAATTTTGATTATTTTCAGATCAATGAGCTGGGCCACATAAACATTCCTGTGATGCTCATGCCAGATGACTTCAAAGCGTACAGCAAAGTGAAAGTGGATAATCATCTTTTCAACAAGTGAGCCTCTATTTATTTATTTGATTAAAACTCTGTTTTACTTGCTCAACCATAAATCGTGTTTGTTAAACTACATTTGGTTAGACTAAAAATAAATTATCCATACGAAAATTCTTCGTTAACGATATCCATCTTTTTTTTTTCTTGATTATGTATTGACTTGGTTTACTTTTTTTTTCCTATTTTGCACAAAAATGTTTTAAACAGTGGTCCTGTTTTTAATCTCGTTAGATGTATTTACAGTAGTCAATGTTTCCATTAATGATTTACGCACTGAAACAACCTAGTTGTTAATTTGACCTTTTCTAATAATCAGTCCTGTTAAATTCATCGTCTAGTGTTTCAAGTTTTTCTCAGTCTTGCATTATCTTTTAAGATTTGAAACCAACATTAATTGTTATGCTTCGCCTTGTTTTTATCATCGATTCAGTGACGGCCAACTTAACTAAGTACCAATGAATATTCATTAACCTTTTTTACCAATTTTTTGGTATGTTAGTTAATTTATCAGATAGCTTTATTTCGAATTTACAGAATGTTAAGCTCAGAATTATAACGCATACCTAAACCTTGGCAGAAACAATGAAACTGAAAACAATAGACAGCCTCGAAGGTTAAAATTATAAACTTTGCCGCTTGGATGGTTGAATAAAATTAATAATGTGAAAATTGAGCAATTGCAATTAGGATTTGCGACTGCCTCTGTAGCTTGACTTACAGGCTTATCTGCTTTGTGTAACGATTTTTAGAGATACATGTACTTCTAGTTGATCAATGTTTTAAAAGGGATGTTTAAATATCCACATACTGCTACGTTAAACTTCATTTTTTCCCCAAATAGGAAAGGAACAGATGTGGCCAGCAGTAGCATGTTAGTGCCTAAACACGTATTAATTTATGAACATAGTTCAGAAAGTGTACAAGTTTGAACTTGACACACTGCAAAATTCAACAACTCGCCCTGTAATTCAGACTTCGCTGCACAAACATTGCTCCACTTTTATCCTACCCTATGGCATTCATTTTCCAGTTTTAACTTTGCCAATTTTAGTTTAGGCATGTTTTAGAACACAGTTTGTCCCTGTGGGGTCTGTGGCTTGAAATATGTGAATTTGCTGCGGAAGCTGTTGACGAATGCTCCACCATGCTGAAATATCCTAGCAGCATTTTCATGTATTTTCTAGAATGCGTCGTTAATCTTAATCGAGGTGCTTGGGTTATGCTAAACGTTATGATTTCAACATCTTCCAAGAGGCTGTTCAAGTTGGCCATTTTCGGAGCCGCATATGAATGACTTCCGATATTACAAAGTTTATCAAAGCAGTCTGAAAGCAAGAAATCAATATCTCAAAAACTGTTTGAGTTGCTCATAAATATGACGGGCCGTCAAAGTTATTGAGCACTAGGCGTCTGCTAGACACCACTTCTGGTAGATGGTAGCGATGAGAGATTCTATTTTCAGCAATCTAGTTTTCCTGGTTATTCCCTTACCCACTACAGAAACCTTCTTGATGCCCAATGTCTGCCAAACATTATCTCGGACATGACGACCTCGAAGACCTTCTTTCCAGACATCGAATGTTTACCGGAAATCTCTCGGATATTCGAATGATAGGTTACTAAACCGTCCTGCAGTACGTCCATTGGAAATGCAGCGTACTTTGAACGTTCTATTATCCTGTCATGATAACTCGAGATCTTGCCAGGACGCTGCCATCCTGTTGATGGCAATGGTAAAAACCAGGATGTATGCTCCGGATGCTGGATAGCACAATTCCCTACAATGTTTTTTTTTCCCGAAACGCTGTTAAATGGCTATACTACCGTGCTGCCGTACTCATGCAAAGTACTATTCATTGGCGCTCTGGTAATAGATCTGCAGCTTATCAGTTGTTACGCGGTTGGCGTGTAAATATGCACTGGCATTTGCTAATTTATATTCGTTATGGCTATCCTGACTAATGATGCAGATAGTTGATAGTAGGCAACATCGTCGAGGCCTGCTGTTTTATCTTGTGGTGGTCCTGTTTTATTTACCTTCAGCACGACTTTGAAAAAAGAGCAACGCGAGGCTGTTGTTGTTCGGACAGTTTGTTGGACTTTTGCCAGATTATTACACGGACTAAAAAGCGTGATTCTTCGCATATATTGGCCATGAACTTTTATAACGCACTGGCTCCTGCGTTCAGGCATCGCATGTCTGCAGCATGGCTTGCAAAAAATATTCTTTCTCGGTGAATAACGTATTTATTGTTGCCATTTTTATCCATGACTTGACGTCGGCACGCATGAACATCACTACGCAAGAAGATAAGGCAAGGTTTTTTGAGGAAGTTTTGAAGAAAATGTTGGTAACCCTTTATCCGTTTTAGGACATTGCTTACACAGGGTTCCCCCAGAACCATAAAAAATGGAAAAGTCAGGGAAATTTAGTGTAAGCTACTAATGTTGTCACGATCCAAAGAAGGTGACAGTCATGAGCAAGGCGTGTGTTCGTTAATTTGCACAAACTAAACTATTTATAGTGCACGTTGTAACATAGGTTATTCGTACTCATTCGAATTTCGTAAACTGAACTGTCAGTCGGCTTTTACTCGACCATTTGGGCTCTCGAAAGATTGACCTATTGTACATGTAACATGTATGTACACAAGTAGGTGGACCCTCATGATCCGCTTATCTTTCCAGTTCTGCTCACAGGGAGCCTAATTTGCACAAATAATTGGTTATTACAGCTTCTCCGATACTTAATAAGCATCCTATGAACAAAAACCAACTTGTGCGTAAAGGGTTGTCACGCCCTTCTGTGCGAGGCGTGGGCCTAATGAATGGCCCAGAGTTTTAAATAAAACACTGCTTTACATGGTTGAAATCTGTTCGCGTGATGCAACCGACTTTTTTTTTCTGGCATACTCTTGCTTAAATAACTAAATAATTAGCCTAAATGCATCCCTTTCAAGGTAACTGTGCCACAACGCATATCGATTGCCCGAAATAGCTTCTAAATGATGATGCGGTGGGCGGTGTCTCATTTCAATGTAAAAAAATCACGTCTTGCCTCGCTTTTCCGAGTGCAGGGTATTTGGCGTGGTCTGAATAGGAACCATTTGCAGCTTTGCCAAATGCAATAAAAATATACGAATGATTAAATACCTAAATAGATGTTTTATCTAAAAGGCACCCATGCTGTTGGGCTGAATGGGCCCTAATGTCATTCGCTTAATTGTGGAAGGCAGAACGGTGCTGGAAAACAGTATATCGCTTCCCGTAGTTTTCAATCTAATCACAACTCGGTCTAAATTTAGTATTCCAGCCTCGAGTTAATTGAAATATGTGCTATTTTTGGTTGACGTGCCTGCAGTTATAAGAAATCATAATCAAAGTCCCGCAGTTTATTCGTAGGCCTACTATGTGAAATTAAAAGTGATGAAGCTTAATTGAACAAGAATGCCCGTTGAGGAGTAACAAACTTTTAAGATATGCATCAGGTGGAGAAACGAAGGAATTTTGGCGATTTTCATGGGAATTTAACGAGTTAAATTTGGTTAGCTTTAATTAGAATAATAATTGTAAAGGTAAGGAAAGGTCACAGATAACTCTTAAAGCCAACTTGGTTGAAATACATGTAATAATTTTTGCAGGTAGCTTAATTATTCCAAATACGTCCCACTCTGGCAGTGAAAAAATTCTACCTGGAAAATTATCACTAAAAAAATTGTACCTTAAAATTAAGTATTATTTTAAAATAAGAGCCTCACAGTTGGTTGGTAGATGAGCTTTTCATCAACGCATGGCACAACTTGGATAAATTTTAAGAGAGTAAAATTATTGAAAAATACAGTCGAACCTCGGTATTAAGACGAATCTCTAGAAACGTCAAAATTTGTTCGTTGAAAGCGAAGTTCGTTTTATCAGAAATCAGACTAAATTATCACTGATTGTACCGTACAGTGTATGGTTACAGTTTTCTACAGTTATTGTCGAGGAAATGTAAAATCGTACACAGGCTCCTTTCCACCCATTCTCCTTGATAGGCCTAAATGAAATACATGTGAGTTCGATCTAGAATGGGCACTATTTAGGTGGATTTGGATATTTGGAATGGATAGCAATCACGCTAATTTTGACTCCAACCTATGATTATTATGTATTGTATGTTGAAGATGCCCCATTTACAACTGGATATGGAGTAAATCTATGTTGAGCTGGTTTGCTTTATCAATATTGTACATGTACAGTATGTTTGAGCGAGGGTCTGATGTCAAATTTACTTTTTGTCACATTGACTTGATATCATTTTTAATAGGCGGTAAAAACCTGGCCAATCCTTCGAGGTGCTTGTAGGCACTTTTTGGAAGGTAACATGTTGAACTGGGCTAATCGCCAATTCCACTAAGCAGTATTGCTTGTTCGCCTATTGAAAAAAGTATTGGATAATGGGATTGCACTAGTCGGTAATCTTGTCGTCTTACTTAAGATGCGTTCCACGTGTTTCCTCTTGTCAAATTGCCAGATTAATGACGACCTTAACAATAGATAGCATTGAACTTCTTAAATCCATCATTGTGCTTTCTTTTAAGTGCATTTCCGAACGCGTTTGGGTTATTTTTATGGGTGTTAAGTTTTATATCAAAGAGTTCATTGGTTGTTCAGACTATACTTGCTTGGATTGCAATGTTTTGGTCTGAAATTGTGTGCCCCAATATCAAAAAGGAAGCTAATTCGATTACACACTACATGTATGTTATCATGTAGTTACAGTACTGTATAAAGAATAATATAATGTGCTAACAAACGTTGGATTTTATGTGGTTAATGTTAAATATTACATTTTTTTTCCTGGAAAAAATCATTTCAGTAGTTTACGTTTTTGTTTAACATCAGAAGAAGATTCTGAAATAATTATTGACATTACATGTACATGTAACTGAAATCATAAATGAGCACATTTCTACTATGGTTTCTTATTGAGGTTCACCAATGGAATATAATTTGGGTGAATCGTATTTCTTGAAGTGAAACATGTGCCTGTTGTTGTTTGCAAGATAGCCTAAATTTGAAACCATTTGAAGTTTAGGCCTACTTACTACCATTTCTGATGTACATGTGCTCTTTTATAAATCAAATGTGCGCTGACAAGGACATTTGGCCAGTTGTTAGGGCCACCTCTCTGAAGTGCGTTCTGGCAATTTGAGTCTGTGTTCAATTGTCAAGTTAGCAGTGCAAGAATATTGAGCAGCGAAGTTTGTTAATGTGCACGAGAATCCAGATCGTAGAACATCTCATGACTTCTGAAATACTAGTATATCTGCATATTTTATGCTGTCGGTGTTTATCATCAACACAGTTGCTATTGATAACCCCTTGCCCCAATGGATCTCTTCTTTTAATACATTATCCTAAATAAATTCACACGCGCTTGCGACAAGGTCTTTTAATATACCCTGCAATATTGTATACCCTGTTTGAACATAAAACCAATATTCCCAACTCAAAGTGCAATGAGTAGCAATAGGCTTATCTCTGTTGATGATATCGATCATCTATAACCTTGCACTTGTAGAAGCAGCTGAAATTGCTCAAGCTTTCTCAAGCATAAGTCACTGTTGACAATTTTGTTTTTCCCTCACAATTTGGTCTGTACGGTGTACCTTTATGGGCAGAGTCTTGCATGTTAATTTACCTTTTCATCATTGCTAACTGCTATAATTTTGTTTCACTTTACGTACAAGCAAATGTTAAACAGTCGGAAAGTGAGGACAGTAAATATATTTCTAAGCACTTCTTGAAAGATGTACAGATTTGGTGGCCTACTGCCATTGATAAACATTGCTAAACATTAATAAACATTAGCCATGAACATGTAATGCACTGTTTCTTTATTCTTTAATAAACAATCCAGATTATTTTAGATAATGTGTGGAATGTTATTTCTTTTCAGAGAGAATATGCCCAGCCATTTTAAAATTAAAGAGTATTGCCCACTCGTATTTAGAAATCTAAGAGAAAGGTTTGGTTTGGACGATCATGATTATATGGTAGGTTTATTGCCATTAAAATTACTTTAAGAAACGTTGAGTTGCTCATGGAAGAATTTTCTTCTTTCATCATACAAACTGCATCAGAATATATCTTAACAATTTCCTTTTCCAGTATTCACTTACAAAATCACAGCCTATTGGAACAGATTCTCCAGGGAAAAGTGGGGCTCGGTTTTTCATTTCCTTTGACAAGATGTTTTTCATTAAAACTCTGACAAGCGATGAAGTGGAGCGCATGCATCATCTGCTGAAACAGTACCATCCGGTAAGATTTCTTTAATATCATAAGCGGCTGTGTGTGTTCTATTGATTTCATTTACCTGAATTAAATTGCGGATTGTGGGAGCCATTTATAATATATGTTAGCAACAAACAAAAATTAATGCATTGTTGTACTTGGTATAGGATCTATTTATAGAACAGTGTTTTGAATGAGGTGCATAATGTTACCGATTTCATCTTTGTCGTTGTTGCTTGATTTTTAAAATTACTTATCCAAAAAGGAACTTACTTAATTTGTATTTATTGTTCACAGTTTTATTGGTATTTAAAGCCTTTGATGCTTTCATTAGAAACTCGTTAGTTTTCTATGACTTTAATATTTTTTTTTGTAAAACAGCACGTTAAGGAGCTATTTCGACTGATTGATGCAGCTTCAGTTTATGGTTTGTGTGTAGAACATTGCGCTAGTAATTTTTAAAGGCATTTGTGTGATATTCAATAAGTGCATACAGTAACCAAATGTAATATTTTTTTTCAATTACAATACTTTCCTTCCTTTGAAAAAGAATATTTTGTGGAGGTTTATGCATCTTTTTATCATGAATATATCTGGTGATGTTTTTGATTAACAGTTATTTTATTTCTTTGCACTCTTCTGTTGCTGCGCAACTCAGTTTTGTTTATTGTAAGGAATTGTTACAATAAAAGCACTTATCGGCATTTTTATGCCATAATTTATAGTAATATAGACATAATCATAAGAGTGTTTATGTGAAATATTTTTAATTTCGATTCTGCACTATTACATACTCGAAACTTCCAAAATCAAATCGTCTGTAACTTGAGCAAAAAATTAACATGAGATTTATGGAATGTTTCAGGACTTTGATTTATAAAATGACATAACCATTGAGTGAATGGTAGTGCAGTAAAAAAATATATATAGTTTTCATTTGTCTGATGCAACATATTACAGATGTTTTTTAACTGACAATTTTGTAGAAATGAAAAGATCAAGATAACTACTGTGTAACGTTTCTTAAACCTGGTGGGCAGATATCTCAGAAATTTAATGAAGTACAGTATATGACGAGTTTAAATGCATTCGTTCTTTCTTTCAGTACATCGTTGAACGGCATGGGAAGACTGTTCTACCTCAATACTGCGGAATGTACAGACTGACTGTGGAGGGGGCTGAGACATATTTGGTCGTCATGAGAAACGTGTTCAGCAGCCACTTCCCAGTGCACAAGAAATATGACTTAAAGGTAACCCATTAGCCATTTAGTTCCCTCCCTCACAGTTTTAAGGTGCCAGTGCATAGTGCGCTAGTGTTTCTAGTTGCTACAAGCATTGCAGATTTTCTCAAGTATGAAAGAAATGTGTTGATAACATGCAAAATCCCTGAGTCGTTTCCTTTTTCACTCAGGGATCAACTGTCGACAGAGAAGCAAGTGAAAAAGAAAGGGTAATTATCACTTTCCTTTCAGATTAATGTTTGATGCAACTCTGCATGATTTTGAAACCGTGGGGACCCTTAATGTCGATTCATAAATTCTTTGTGGGCATGAACAGCTGCAATATGTGATATATTCTGATTCCTTTTTTTAACATTTGGTCATTGCCGAATTCCACCAGTGGTTTTATTTTTTACCCTGTTCAATGTCAATAACATTTCTGCATGGCATACTTTCTTTCTGCTTGTTTATTTGTTTAGAAATGCAAAAATCACCAGTGAGTTGGTATCATGTTTGTTTGTTACTAGCAATAATTGAATTGTGCTTATTATTCTTTTTTGTCTACTATGAGTGGCTTTCATTTATTTTTTTTTCCACTAATTTTACCTCCATTTTCTCTGACCAATCGCGAGAAGGGCTATGTCCCTTAGTGCGATATTCTTCTTCCTCTATGAGTGGCTATCTGTGTTTTTTGACTTATGTTTGGAGATGATTCTCAAATCAAGGCTTTAGTATTTTTTATGTTGAAGTACATGTATTTAATCTAGTGAAAACATTTTTATTAGCACTAAAGTTGATCTGTATCTTCTCTTGAAATTTTGAAACGAAAGTTTAAAAATTAAAAAGCATTATTTAAGTGGTAACTGCATCCACAGCTACCAAAAATTCTGAACACCTAAATATAAAAAATGTTCAATATTATCTTATCTTTTATAAAGAATTTTTTCTGATTTAAAACTAAATAACTGTTGTCTGATGAAAACATAATTATTATTATGTGCTATATTAAATCTGCTTTTCTAGTAACACTTTGAGATCTTTAACATTGCACTACATTTTTTTTCTTTTTGTTAATGGTATTTAATTATAATTCCTAAAATTAACACCTGTGCACATGTAAGGTAATTATTTGGCACTGAAATTCTATTTTTAAGCTGTGACACTTTGCTGACTAAGCGAAATATGAGAATTGTAATGTTGAACTATTAATCTAATAGCCTACAGCTTAACTACATGTACAGTTTGCCCCAATTGAGGCCGTGGTTGCAAACATTTGCTTTATATTGAGGTTTTGGTTCTTTGAAAGCTGGTTTCTATTGTTAAAGGCTTAAGGGAGGATTTCTTGCCAAATTAAATTATTCTCTGAGCAGTTTTATTTTCGAGGCATTGGGATTGTGTTATCATATAGGTGATAATTAATTTATTAGGTTTGTCTCCCCATGGTATCTTAATAGTATTGTAAGCAATTATGTAATGATTTCAATAATGAAATATTTGTTGGCCAAACATTTATGATGCACTGCAAACACGACTGGGCAAATTGATCTGTCCAAAGATCCTTGTGCTATTCTATTAATCTAAAATCACACCGAGCAAGGTGGCTTAAAGGTTAGCATCCTCGTCTTGCATTCAGTAGACCCAGATTCGATTCCCGGGTCGGCTATCCTCGATTGTGGTTTTTCATGGTTTCCCACAATTTTTCCAGGCGAATGCTGAGATAGTTCCTATATTAAATCGGCCATG
>JAQGBX010000243.1:0-41635 GCA_034698745.1 Megaphyllum sjaelandicum | reverse complement strand
AACAAATCTTAGGCGTTGATTTGCTGCTCCAATAATTTTGGTAAAATGATGGTTCCAAGAAAGATTTTTAGAAATATAAACCCCCAGATACTTTACAGTATTGACAGAGGCAAGTTGGACATTACCTAAAAGATATTTAGGAGATTGAACAATCCTTTTAAGTTTAAATTATCCATTCCCATCTACAATATTATCAAAACAGGTGAAGTACATTTGTTAGACCTTATCTTGTAGCCTATTTACATCTATTTGTTGGTGCAATGACGCCGTTGTATTTCATGCGCTTTATCGTTGAAGTACCTTATCCTGTGGCTGAAGGTTAACGTGCCTGCATGCATGTGTTGTGGTTATTATGCAATAACTCACTATGGCGTCATTTCCTCGATGGATGAAAAACGATAATGTTTTAATTATTTAACTAAAATGTATACGCCATTTGCGGGAAGAAATCAAGTCGCACCGAGAATCCGTTCGGTGTGAGCTAGCTGGTTGATGCAATTCAGGTTAATTCGTACTTTCAAGGTTATCAACTAGTTACTGTCTTCAATACGAGAGGGAGAAAGTTGCGTGTGGGAGTGTCAAGGTCGGTGTCTATTTAGACTTGTTGAATGTACTTCGTTGAGAAGCAAATTCCCACACGAGGACGTTGTGACTAGTACTAGTACTAGTATTTGTTGGCCAGAAAGGATGAACTAAGGAAGTGAAGCGGTGAGTATGCACACGCATTTTGAATATTAATAAGGAAACTCTACCTAATGGGGTTGTGCAGTTTCGGAAAACTTGCCAGATAAACGTTATACAGTATGTGTTGTCCATAAGCCATTATAAATGCTGCATTCAGAAATAACGTCAGACGATGTATTCGAATAACGTTAGGCTAATTGGTGTACTACAACATAGAAGTGCACCTCAAGATTACATATGAGTGGTCATTTATGAAAGTGCAATGACGTCATTTTAGTTCCAAAGCATAACTTAATTTTACACTTCAAACTGACGTCAACATACAGTGTATGCATATAAAATGACGAGTCTGAACGTGCAATGGCTACAAAATGGCGCCTAGAGATACCATTTTTCGAAGATTTGGTTCACAGTACATTTTAAGATCCTAGTGCCATTTGTGACCTAAAATACGAATAACGTGGCCTGAAGATGCCACGTGTTGTCCAAAACCGGTAAAAGTGTTGCAATCACAAATAACGTTTATCGACGTATTGAAATGACGTAATTAATTGATCAAAAACATAGAATGGAACTTCAAGATGACATTTGAGCCATCATTTATGAAAACTTGCAACGGCTTCAAAATGGTGCTAAAAATGTCCTTTTTTAAGATGACATTTGAGCCATCATTTATGAAAGTACATTTATGAAGACTTGCAACGGCTTCAAAATGGTGCTTAAAATTTTAAAAATGTCCTTTTGCCAAGTTTCGGGGCGCAGCAAATTTTAGGATCATATAGTGCAATCTGTGACCCGGCCAAAACAGAGTTTCTTTGCAAGTTGTAGATGTATACATGATAAGTTCGTTAGAAATATCCAAAAAATCACTAAGAATTATAAATGTTGATACACTGTAGGTATATCAGTTTGCATCTTTTTTTTTTCTTGGTTCTTGGTTTCTTTTCGAAAATGTCAACACGAATAATTTAGCAAAGTTGAAAATATCCCCAAATCTATTGAAAATATAAATTCTGCAAACTCTTATTGATTGCAATATTGTTCCTTTCATTCAAAAATGACATTCCTCATTGTCATGTTAGATTTATTTATCTTACCAGTGTGATTTTCATGTGCACGTGATAATAGCCTGCAAGAACTGCAAAGAATGTCTCTTGGAGTTGTCATAATCAATGAAAATCATAACAAAGTTTCGCATATTACCAACTTTATTAAAAATAATGCTTGTATTTTTTTTCAACACGAATGACATTCAAATTTCTTGTTAAATATATTTTGTTTATACCAATGCAAATTTTACAGTGATTGGTTCCTTTTAAACGCTTTTAATTTTTTTTTGATAATAAACAAAATGCTTAATTTCACTTTTTACCAAAAATCTGACTTGTTCCGTTTCCCGCACTTCGGTGCATGCATGGCTGTTGCGCAAGAGCCTAACGTGATTTTGATTTGGCTCTGATTCACGCTAGGAATTTTAATTTATCTTTGAGTGATCGATGATAATTATAACGCTTATCAAGCAACTAAGTGCTTAAAAATCTATCCTAAAATGGATCTAAGATACCGCTGGTAGTCCGGTACATGCTGCATTCTGCTTATAATACGCGCATGATCGAGCTACATGCATGGTTTACAGCTTTTTTGCTATTACATTGCTAGATAACGGAAGTGCATGACGTACGTCGCAGTGTAAAACTGAACTTTGGCCTGTATTGAACATAAAGATACATGGACATTGTATCACAATCTTCATTCCGCAGGAATCTGCTGGTAGGATTCGTCGTTGTTGTGCTGTTCTCTTATCACCGGAAGCTCATTCACAAAGTGACCAAAAGTAAGTAAAAACTTAAGATTTTGGACATACAGTAATTCAGTTTTGGTGAAAATATGGGAAAAAATTAGTATTGACCTTATGCAGATTTTGTCAGCACGCATATATCACGTGACATTTCATTCATCGAATCGTCAATGTGGTATACACCGGGTGTATGCTTATGCTGCAATTACGGTGAGGCATAAGTCTGTGAAATCAGCACTATTGCAGGCAGCAGGCGCAACAAGACTTTACAAACTTATGCCTCACCATATAGCCTACACCCGGTGTACACCACATTGACGATTCGAATGAGCCATATAATTACCCGGAGGCAGTGCCGAGGCACTTCTTTTAGTTGATTCGTTGAAAAGATCACGTGGTTTAGCCCCATACGTAACTCTGCAAAAGGTCCATCGGATAGAACGGGAAAATTGTCGGGGAATTTCAGACTGCAGATTTAGACATTATACCTGCATGTATAAGATTACTTTGCTTGCTGTAACGAATCAAATGCATTCGATTAATTGAAACTGTTAGAAACTCGCATGTATTATAAAATTGCCCGAGTGGTTCATTATCTATAGGAATATTTCTAAGAAAGTTTAAGCATAAAATTAACGCAAGGAAATTAAAATATTTGTAACATCGCATTTTTAATATCCGTGTTGATAAATGTTATATAATATTCCGGTGCGTATAAATGTTATGTATCACTAGATGGCGCTTATAGAAATCTATTGGGATCTCTTAATTCACGTTTAATTAATATTTAAGCGTATCACATTGAACATTATGATGTTGTGTTTTCGGTGTTTTACTGAACAAGAATAAGAATAATGCAAATACGTACATGTACATGTATAATCCATGCACTCCAAACTGTATATCGCCCAGGTGTTAAAGTTACATTGACGAAAGCTGTAAAAGTACAGAACTGTCATAGTTTTTTGGAAGTTCAACAACTCATACAATTGCCAAAAAAGTATAAATCTATGATTGATTAACGATCCATGGGGTATATGCTGACGGTTGTTGTAATGTAGGTTGAGTAACTTTAGATTCTAATTGCAAGTCGCATAAACAAAATGGCTTGATAGTAATGAAGCTAATGTGCATTTGCAATTGAAAGATGGTGAGGCTTCTCCTAGGTGACAGCACAGCGAGCATAATTTGAGTATAGATGGCTTGTGTCAAAGTAATTCGTAATTTGAATCTATATTCTTAAATTGTTAAAACCTTTCGATGAAAATTAGCTTATAGCTTCGATCCATATATCTAAACTTGGCAATATGTCACAATCTACTATATGTAATTGTTTGTTTTATCGTTATTATCAATCAAGGATAATGACTGTATTATGTGGTGTAATTTTCAATGCCAGATTGATTGCAGAGCCTTGAAAACCGTAGGCCTTAAGTGGTTTTAATTTCATCAATTAAATGAATCTACCAAATGTTGGACCATTGAAAAAAGTGTTTTTTATGTTCAAGAATTTGTTTTTCTGAATGCTCGTTACGATGAATAGGACTGTGCTAGGGTCCAATTTAAGTAGCTTCTGGACATATATTATAGTCATAATACAGTCAAATTTGTAATCCATTTATTCAAATATGGTGGATGCTTAAGCTCATCGGATGTAAATTAGGCACTTCAACGTAAACAGACGTTGATTCTTTAATCATTGATCGAAACTGTCAATGATCATTGACAATAAAATGACAAAAATATCAGAAAACACTGATGGGTAATATCGTCACAATGAGTAAGTAGGTGTCATTTACCAATTCAATGCACTAGGGATATTCAAACAGAAAATTTACGAAGCTCACTTTTCTGAATCAATACATACATGTATGCTATTTAGTTTATAAAATTCACTCAAGGTTATCGCTTTTTCTAAAAACATCAAAAACATCTAAAAGCATTTCTTAAAATAATCGTGACTTTTCCATTAAAAAATATCTGAAAACAAAGGTAACTTCGCATAAAAGTATAACATGCTGAGCCTGAAGAGATGTGTAACTCAGAAATCAACTCGCATTTATTGATTTCTTAAATGATTTCACTTTATTAATACTTTGTTTATTTTAAGTTTAAAATGAAAAACATAAATTGTTCGAATAAAGTGATACTTGCCGATACAGTATGACTAAACATCTCTTGCAATGTCAAAATACATGTACTTCAAATTTAATTTGTAACACACTCAAACAGCATTTAAAACAAGTTTGTCATTCAATCTTTTAAATGAACAAGTTTCATTTTAAAATCATTTTGAACCTACAGTAGAGCATAAAATGTGTTCATCCAGTGCAGTAACTTGCTCGCCATTTTGATTTTGATCACAAAAAAACATAGCTCAATTAAACATCTTCTGCATTAAGCTTCCGATAGTCCAATGTCTTTCTCGACATTCCATATACTGCACACGTATACAAAACTTAACAATAAGAGTCAAACCTTAGGGAGCTTTCCATAAGTCACTACAAATTCGGACATCACTTGCGACGTCACTCACATGCAGATACAATAAATTTACAACATTATTAAAAACCATAAAAAAATCACTAGTGCAACTGCAAGCATTAGAAAACAATGTTCTGAAAATGGCTAATTAGCCGCGCCAATTATACATTACATATTTCTGTATACTGTATTGGATGCATCCATTCCTGGACGCTCTTCCGTTGACTACCTTGATCTTCCATGGTAGACCTTCTGGACACCAATTCCAAATCAGATCACTGTCCATCCTCCTTCCAGTTCCAGACAACAACAAAAACTCTGGAACTTCTCTGCCAAAAGATGAGGAAGATCGCTAACGAGCATGCATCTTGCCAGTAGAGGACCTCTTCGCGTACTTGAGGAGAAGCACAGTGGGGGTAGCTTTGCGGTTCTTGTTATTTGGGCAGTACTTAAGGGTGTGGGCATTGTCCCCACTGGCGCCGCAAGTGGGGCAGCAGTAAGAGCGCAAGATGGGGCAAGTCACCTTGCCGAACTTATCCCTAATGACGTGTGACTTGCAGAAAGTGTTTGTCTCGCCGTTTCTGCGACAGAAGACGCACCCATGTGACGAAGGCGGTCCAATGACTCCATGGATGTTTCGGCGGACAGCTTCGAACTCCTGACTGTCCCGGTGATCTTTTGGGCAAAAGTCGCAAGTAACTCCGTTCCTCATGAAATCTTCGGCAATCGCTGGACAGGGCGAATCGAAATGAAACTACTTACGTCGACAATTCATGAGTAGGAAGAGTAGCACACGATTTTTCAAAAGTCGAATGTTTCTCAATAATTACAACATTTTTCAAAGATTTTGTAGAAATTACAAACCTTTATTTTTTTTCTCAATTGTTAACGGGTTTTTTTTAAATTGCACGGGATATAATAGGAAATAATAAATGGTGTCTTTGTTTGCTCGGCCATCAGTGCATCCGGGGATGAAATTTAAAAAATATAACAATGGACCAATTTCATAAAATGGGAATATTTCATTTGTGGCGCATTTCGAGTTTGCTTAAACTGATAATTAATGAGAAAAACAAATCTATATAGTGTATCTTAGAAATTAATGATGCCCATTTGTAACTGGAAAGTTGTTTGCCAACAGTTATTCGCCTAAAACAACAGTTGCATAAGGTCCATTTCGATAGCATGACCATATAACGTTATAAATTTCAATGTCGGGGAGGTTCCAAGTAGACATGCATTAACCCTTCTTGGTGAGTGTTTTGTGGTGAAGCCCTCAATTAGGTGAGGTTAGATTGTGGTGAGCATGCAAATTTGTACATAGCTGTAGTGGGAATTTTTTTTTTAAATTGTTCAAATTTGTACTGGGAAAATTTTAAATTTTTCAAAATGGGCTTTGAGTTAAACATGTGGAAACATTAATTAATAAATCATTCTTCCCTGACCTTTCCAGGCATTTTTCCAATTACAGTACCTGACTTTTCCAGATCTGGGGGAACGCTGATTCTCTCCTCTCCAAGTCGAAGTTAAGCACATCACAACTTCTGCAAAATCAGTAAAAATAAATGTTCTCACCTTTAGATTCTCGCCTGAAATATGGTTTCTCGAGCATTTGACGGATTTCTTCATCCACCGAATTGATATCTGAGTGGGATTCGAACGATATTCCGAACATGTCCATTTTTGTACAACTTCTTGAGTGAAGTTAAAGTCCTACGGTATTTTGAAATTAAACGTGTTATGATGCCTAGTTACTTGGGATGGCTGGTCCGGTAACTGTCCATTTCAGGCCAGACCCGCTGGCGACTTGGTCCCTTGGGCAACCAATTGGAAGCGAGCTAAGAGTCACGTGGCCGTGTTTTCCCACACTATTGCTGTGTACGTATTACTCCCCGGGCAACATGCAGCTTAGGGTCACGAAGGTCAGGTCTTAATGCAGCAGTTAAAACTTGAAATGCACAGTTGGAAAGGGTTTTAAAAATGTTACAGTGTGTCCATATACAATGAAATCCGCTTAATTCGATCACGATGGTTTTTCATCGATTTTGACCGAAATGAACAATGTCAAAAAACACCATCGAAATTGACCTTATCAAAAGTAATGTGCTCTATGTTTTCAAAAATACATACAGTATATGTAATTGTACAAACAGTACGTATTTACATATTTCTAAAATCATATTTAAAAAAATTGTCAAGTAGAGTTTGATGTTGCCAACTTGCTGCAACGGCTGAAATTTCATTTTCTAAAATACGCAGAAAATCCATCTGAGTACAGTCGCAGATGCTTTTAATTTTGCGTTCTGTAGACTTATAAATACTGTACATGCATGATTGAATTATTCGATGAGAAGATCGGATTAAGCGAATCTATCTATTTACATGTATATAAAGAATATATGTTTGTTTGTATGTGCGGAGCCCCGGCCGTAGCGGAAGATTTTCTTTTTTTTATTTTTGTTTTGCTTTGTACGTGATGACGCAAAACGCGTGCAAAACAAAAGAAAATAATCTCACGCTATGGGGGCTCCTTATGTTTTTTGTTTTTTTTGCTGTTTGTTTCGGTGTAGGCCTACTGTACTTTCCAACATAAGGAGTGTTTCTCATTATAACCAACACGCAATAGGGGAACTCAAAAATGTGCCGGGACACCAGCAGTTGTAGCAGTAGCTTAGTATAGTAGCAAATAGGAATGCTGGACTTTATGTGACCTAGATTCAAACGCACCTATAAGCATTCCTATTGGCTGTCACCTAGCTAGTCTGTCACAACTGCTGGTGTCCCAGCACATTTTTGCGTTTCCCTATATATAAAGGTAGTGGAACCGACACGCAATAACAGGGTGGCCACAAAATTCCCTGACTAAAATTCAAAATTCACTGACTTCCTCGTTAATGCATATCACTTTTATGTCATAATGAAAGAAAAAATTAACATTGCAATGAGAAGCTTGGCAAAACACTAGATTTTGTTACGATCGAGGCTTGCTGAAGAGGATTGGGGATGGAGCTGCTAGCAGACTGAGTGCATGGACAGCATTTTGCTTTTATTTGGGAAAATTTCAGTGACCACTCTCAAATTTCCCTGACACTTCCATGACCACTTTTTCCCCCCTGACTTTTCTTTTCGCAACGCTATCTAATAAATGCATTTTAAGCATACAGTAAAACCAGTTAAGAGTAACCACCAAAAAAATGCAATGTTGGTCACTACACAAAGAATACCTGAATTAAATTAAAATAAACATGTTGACTTTAATGCATGCAGTAAAAATAACAAAACCTTCTTATAATCATGTTTTCTGTTATTTTTTTCGATCTGATTAACATTTGGTTCTTATTTGAGAACCATTGGGGTTAAATCAGGATGTAAGGTGACTCATCTGTTATCTGGCCACTATATAAGGTGCATTGGCAATGTAAAAATTGCAAAAAAAGACAACACACACTGGTCACCATACACAAAAGACAGGTGGTCACTATACAGAGAACTTTTATGAAGGATATGTACACTAGAAAAAACAAAACACTAAAAGTGGTCACTTTTCCAGGTTTTACTGTATATATGTGTAACACGTGCATATAAATCCATTTTACATTCAACATGTTTTTTACATGTAGAAAATATGGTTTTTACACGTAAAATAGTTGGGATATACTATGTAAAACAAATGTACGCAACACGAAAAAAGCCCATTTGCTACATCTAAGATATACTGTATGCATGCGACATGTAAACACATGTTTTACATGCCACATATTACATGTATTTTGATGTTACATTGTAAATTACATATTCAAGTAGGCCTAATTAACATACATCTATATGTTTAAACACTTCATTAAATAGTTTTACAGCAAAAAATGCTTAGTGCGCATGCGCCACCAAACCTAACTTTATCTTCATCTGCGTTTTCCACCTACTTCATGCTACATTTCTTGAGTACGGTTAATAAAAACTTGTAAAAGTTTGTAAAACTGACCAATATAGAAAATTTTTAAAAATTAATACCTGAAAAAGTAAAAAAAAATTGCAAAATTAATAATTAAAAACGTGGAAGATTTTGTTTAAAGTGGTGTACTGGGTTAAATCACACGTCAAAGAATACAAAACATGGAAATGAGCCCCATCTCCTCGGAGTCCATCTTTGCGAATCTCAGATAGAAGGTTTACGAATCGTAATTTAAAGTCGTGAAGTCACTTGTACAAATGAGTGCATTAATTAGTTTAAAAATTGCGATACCCTTGGGTGAGTTTTTTTTAAAACGAATTAGCGTGTCGATTTAGCACACGTGATTTTACGCTTGCTAAAAGTGCCATTCGTAAAGAATTGGTGACCATCTGTCTGAGTACTTTTGAAATATACTTTTGAAGTACTACATGAAATATAATTATATTATTTATTATTTCATTATTTTGTACAACCCCCGGACAAAAGTCCTGCAACACGTCTGATTTTGCTTGTTCTTCCCACTTTAATAACGTTTGTAATCAAAAATATAAATAGTAGCATGTTGACATGGCCAAAAAATGAAAATTCAACATTTTTTCAACCAAAATTACTTATTAGTTTCAATTAAAAGTTGTATGAATTGCAAATAAATTTTGAAATAAAATAAACGACCCTGGACAAAAGTCCTGCAACAGGGCAAAAGTGTGACAAAAGTCCTGCAACATGTAGGTAACAGGTAACTGGTTTGTTACCCTGAATTTAAATGTTGGATTTTGCCCTAAACACAAAGTTATATATATTTTCCAATTCCCCATACTTCTCCATTAATTGTTACGAACTACTGAATACAAATGTACAATGGCAGCGAGTGCAGCAGAAGATATCCAAAAAATGATTATAAAAAGCATTCCGAAGGAATTGCAAAACCAGATCGGAATTCACCGTTCTACAGTTGGCAGAATTATTAAAACCTTTGAAGAAACAGGAACATGTCAACCATGATCCAGATCAGGTAGCCCTATAGGTCCACACATAACAGAAAAAATAAGGTACTTAAACTTCTCGTAAAAACTTCAAAAAAAGATTCTGCAAAACTAATAACTGAAAAATGGTCCTCAATCAAAGACAAAGGTGTCAGTGAAAAAATAATAAGAAGACGCCTAAAGGATACGGGTTATGGATTTTGAGTTGCTAAAAAGAAACCACTGTTATGGGGGAGTCATACGACAAATGAGGGCAGTTACAAATGTCGACTCCTATTAGTACTAGGGGCCATCCATACAGGCATCCTGGCATGCAGGAAAGCCTAATCGATGATTTTAGCGTTGGCGCCAAAATGAACACATGTTTTTTACCTGTAATTTGCCATTTATGGTGGATGGAACCATGACTGTAAGGGGCCTTGGAGACTTAAAAAATGTTTGACAAAATGTTAATTCTGCAATTTATATCAATATTTTGGATGAAATTCTAATCCCTACTGCAAATTACTATTTCCCAAAAGAGACATTCATCTACCAGCAATAAAGTGAACCTGCTCATACAGCTAAGAAAACAAAAACAACTTCTAAAACATGGGAATTGAGGTCTTGGATTGGCTAGGAAACTCTCCAGATCTCAATCCCATCGAAAACATTTGGGGCAGGATGAAGAAATGTCTCCAGTTAGTAGCACCACAAACCATGGCTGATTTGGAGAAAAATGCACACGAAATATGGAACAAAATCACCTCGGAAGAATGTGCTAAGTTAGTTCATTCATTGCGACGAAGAATTGATGCAGTATTGAGGGCCAAAGGTGGTCCCACGAAATACTGAAAACCATGTTGCAGGACTTTTGCCACACTTTTGCCCTGGCTGTTGCAGGACTTTTGTCCAGGGTCGTTTATTTTCTTTCAAATTTTATTTACAAGGTATACAATTGTTAATTGAAACTGTTAAGTAATTTTGGTTGACAAATTGTTGAATTTTCATTTTTTAGCAGTGTCAACATGCTACTGTTTATATTTTTGATTACAGACGTTATTAAAGTGGGAAGAACAATTAACCAAAATCAGACGTGTTGCAGGACTTTTGCACGGGAGTTGTATAAGAGACCTCATATGTCAACTTCCTCCGTTGGAAGTGATGGCATACACACGATACTGTATTGGGATACCCGCAGGGTAGCTCAATGGCCCAGAATATAGCAATCAGTCAATAGATGGCCAATCCTTGTGTTTGGGATCGGCAAGAACCTAACCTAAACAAGGACAGGAAGCCGGTCATGACCGATTTACATGTATACATGACCGGTTTAATACAGGAATTATCCCAAAATTTACCTGGAGGATTGTGAAAAACCATGAAAATCCACATAATCCCATGAGACAATTAGTCACACGGTTTGGATATACATGTATAGCCGGACCCAGGTCGAGGAATCGAACTTATAGGTT
Organism: Megaphyllum sjaelandicum; assembly: GCA_034698745.1. NCBI lineage: Eukaryota > Metazoa > Arthropoda > Diplopoda > Julida > Julidae > Megaphyllum > Megaphyllum sjaelandicum. The sequence goes on along the minus strand of JAQGBX010000243.1, from coordinate 30,280 downwards.
GGGTGAAGCTGAGTCTGCCAGGGTTCCCCAAACAATGTTATTTTCAACTTCTCTGACTTTTCCAGGTTTTAAAAAATTCTCCCTGACCCAATGATCATTGTCAAAAATTGACATGTTTTGCAAAATCGATATAGTAAAATAGTTCGCAAAATTTACAAATGACAATTTTTAAAATTAACATAGAAAAATATTTCAAGATTTTTGACAATTCAGAAAATGTAGAAAGTTTTGTGGCTAATTTATTCTTGAAAATCATGGCAAATTTTGCAATTTTGTCATCGGAAAACGTGGAAAATTTTGTCTTCGGAGAACGTGGAGAAGTTTGCAATTTCGTCCTCGGAAAACGTGAGAAATTTTGCAATTTTGTCCTCGGAAAACGTGGAACAGTTTGCAAATTTGTACTCGACTACACTGAATTTCCCTGACTTTTTCAAAATAAGTCATTCTTCTCTGACTTCTGAAGGCATTTTCAAGTTTCCTGACTTTTCCAGGTCTAGGGGTACCCTGTCTACCGAATGCAAGGCGCGAATGCTGACCACCAAGCAACCTTGCTCAGTAGTAAAATAGGGGATACTCAGATAAAAGCTTTTGAGTCTTAATATGGCATTATTAAACCATATTCGTGGCGGCAGTCATGAAGTCACGTGTGAAAATGGAATGCATTAATTGGTTTTAAAAACAGCGAGTACCTTGAGGAGTATTTTTAATTCAATACCACACTGTAAAGCACAAAAATAAAAAATATAAAACTAGGCTCTGGAAATGGGTTTCCATTTTTTTTTTCTATTTATTCATTGTAGTATTAGAACATCTTGAGTTGTAAATATCAGTGAAAGAAAATGCAACCTTTTACTAATGCAATTCACGAATAAAAATAGGTACATGTACAGTACATGAATTAAATTTTCTGCAGAATTATTTCGATAGACTTGTTAATTTCTATCATAGCACATGTATTTATTGCGAATGTGCCGCTAATGTTCAGATTTACACAACATGTAGTATCAGCCATGTGAAGAAATAAAACCCAAAAATAATCAAACATGAATAAATTGCTTCAAACTTTTATTTCACTGCATCTTATTTGCTCATTGGACCTACATTCTAGTATGAAAACTTCTATTATGCGCAAGAAATCAAGAAAAATTAATGTGCCATTCTTTTCAAACACTTTCAAGTACGTTCTAAAGACTCCATCTTAAAACTCTTTTTAAATTAATCGCTCGAGACCCTTATGGAGCCAAATTGCACATTTTATTCAACATAGATGATAACTGACATTAAACATTATTACAATATGCAAAATAGAAGGAAGTGGGTTTAACGACACTTCAAAATCATTTCATTTTCCGCAGAAAATGCTTTATTATGTACACCATAAACCTATAGTGGCCTACTGTAGTTCTCCAATTATTATAACAGTTATGAAGCAAAATGTCAATTAAAACCTTGATAGAGGGCAAGATTATTAGAGCTCATCTGGAAAACAAGTGAGACAAAAACTGTGAGGGAAGCCAAAGGCTCTTGCCACTAATCAGGACTTGCGCTGTCTTGATGGTTAACTTTACAGTCTTTTATTTAGGATTAAATTGGGATTCAACAGTTGAGCAACAAAATGGCCATAAAATGTCTTACAACGACAATAAATATAGCAGCGATGGTTCACAAACTGAGCCCAACAAAAATACTAAGAAACAAATGGATGTAAGACAGTTGGGGGAAGGGGGGTGTCTTTTTGGAAGAAAGAGCAAGCAGAAAGAAAGAAGGACAAGACATCCCAAATCGCGACCTCTTAGATCGTCCATTGTCTTCCGCCGATGCTGCTCGTAAGAACTTCCCACACGTGCGAGTAATTAATTTCCAATGCCGTGCAACTACAAATACAAATATGCATTCCATATATTGCATCCTACAGATTATGTAGCTTCGAGCAGCCTGCAACTGGACGTGATGTGAATGTTTTGATTTGACGTCACAATTTTTTTCAAACCGGGAATGGTGACTCGTGCACAAAGTACAGACTGCCAATCGTCGCATGTTAGCATTTTTTTCTATTAAAAAAATCTGCAGTAATTTCCATTTAGTCCATCTCCTCACAATGTCGAACTACGTAAACGGGTCTCCACCATCACACTTCATCACAAACAAGATTTTAATGCCACGTAAAGCCTTATCAAAGTGATTAAACAGTTTGGAAACTGTTCAGAAATAATTATCGGTCACTCACAGTTCTGTTTTCTACTGTACAATTTTCCACGCGGTAAGCTCAGTCGATTTTGACGGTGGAGTAGATTTTGCGCACAAACGCATTGGTGCCCATGTATCCGAATGTCCCTGGAAAGTTGTGGAAAAATACAAAAGAAATGTTACTAATGCCCTATCCAAAATATTGTCATTCGATTAGCTCCCGTGAACATAGGGTTAACACTGTGACTCATTCATCGTGTCTAATGTCAAGTTTAATGATTACCAAGTTTAACGTTTAGATATTACAGAAAATGTTATTCTAGTGATAAATTCAAGACTTGGGTGACTCGTGTCGCATTTCAAATGGTAACTATGGACTATTCACCAGAACCATCGCCAAAATCTTGATATGGGCAAATAATTACCGGTGAACAAATTTCCGTTTACAAATTTTAATACTTCAAAAGGCCAAATTGTAGAAAACTAAAGTATGAGGGGTGTTAGTTTAGTTTTCGCAATCATGTTTTCTTAAATGGCTGTATGGATTATAATAAAATTTGGTAGATTGATACATGTATTCTTCCTCTTATTATTCATAAAAAGTCCATTTTTGGAGATGCATTTTTCCCAACATTCTGGTAGCTAGTGTTTGCCTCGCTCAAAAAGAAAAAGTGGTCGGTTTTACGTTTTGAGTCAAAGCTTTCAAATTAGCATTTCTGACAGACGGTGGCCGGAAACTACTCTGAGCATCTTTTACAGTCATCTGTCTATTTCTGAGCTTTTTAATCCACCCATAGGCCAAAAGTTCAGACATTATTTGGAGCTTACATATTTCACACATTTCTGCTTCTGAAAGGCTTTCAAAAGTTCAAAAATGCACAACAGGCCGCTGCCAAGCTACGGTCTTTTCACAGTCAATCTTTGCTTTCGACTTTTAAATACGTGTAATTCTTGAAATATGTTTGGGAATGATGGAAGAATTTTTCCCACAAATTTCATTGAAATTCACATAGCCGTTTTTTTTATTTATTGCAGAAACATAATGAGCACCCCTCGTATAAATATTCCTGAACAAAAAGCAGATTTAGGACATTTCCACAAAGCAAATTTAATGAAATCACACTGAATACGAAGCCGCAAGTGACTTTCACGCGACTTTCCTGTTGTCAAAATTGCCAATGATTTCCAAACATTAACATTTATTATTTAAATAAATAACTTATCGTTTGTTACGTTTGTTAGTGGTATTGTTGTTTTAAAATCCAGATAAAAAATAACTTATAAATGGGCAAAACTTACCACACATTAACCCCAGGGCGAGGCTAAAGAGAGCCATGTATCCAAAATAAAACGTGGTTTGAAACAAACCATACATTCTGAAAATGAAATAAAAAAAAATAAAAGAATGATAAAAATAGACTTAGTTGAAGACAGAATAGCGAAAAGGAACATTGTTACCACTTACTTTGTTTTAAAGAAGAAATAATAGAAGGAATACAGATATACATAGCCGGACGTAGAGGCAGCCGCTAAAAAGCTTGTCCACTGCCTGCAAGAAATGACATGAAAATAACTTGGTGAATTTATGAACTTCACAACAGGCTTGTGTAAGATTAAGAAGAGGAAAGCTACGTACCATCGATAATCCTCAGCATTAAGAAGGAAATAGGTGCAAACAATTGTCACGCAAACCGTAACAATTGCCAAAATGATGAACACTAACAACATGAAGCCATACACGTAATAAATTTTGTAGGCCCAAAAAGATGTGAAAATGAAGTACCTGCAAAATTTCAAGTTCCGTAACATTTACAAAAATACATCAACATGAAAAATACATCATACAGTAAACCTGTTAATTCGGTCAACCATTTTATTCGATCAAAACCTTCAGAAAGGATTTTTTTCTACTGTCCTTCATGAAAAAAGTTGCTTAATCCGGTCGTCCATCGCATAATTCAATCATATTTTCTACAAGTCTACATGAAGCAAACGTGCGAAACAAGTTTGAGCAGTTATCATAAAAGCACGGACACGTTTGGACAACGCAGAAGCTTGAATCTAAGCATCTAATGCAAGGATTTTCTGCGTATTTTAGAAAATTTAATTTCAGTAGTTGCAGCAAACGGGCATAATCAAACAACTTTTTTTTTAAAAATCTGATTTTACAAAAATATGAATTACAGTATGTACACATGTACAATTAAATATGTATTTTCAAATCATTGAGCAAATTATTTGCGTGTTTTTTGTCATTCAATGCCTATTTCGGTCCAAATCGCTGGAACCATAGTGATCGAATTAAGTGGCTTTCACTGTAAATAGCCTGGCCTTACATTTCAATGAAAATTGAACCGAATGGTAAAATTCCTCCCAGAGCAACTATCACAGAGGGCTCCATAAACCTAAAGACATAAGTTTACGTTAGAACTAATCAACGAGCATAAGAAAATCATCCTCAGCGTTTGGAAAACGTTTAACACATGTACCATTTCTTTTCTGGTATGGGCCTTGGCACTGCATTGATACGGCATGGGTAATTTGGCTGCCCGGCAAGGTTTCGGCCAAGGACCGTACCCACCAGCGTTAGGGGCAAGATGACAAACAGACAAATGCAGGTCACTGCCACCTGTAAAAAAACAAGCATTAATGCACCGCTAGTGCTGGCTTGAAAGTGAGAGAAGGTAAAAAACTGCACTTACCATAGTGCCAAATGGAATGGCACGAGATGCATGATAATAAATAGCAATGAAATTGATGAAGAAAGCTGTGCCGCAAACTAGTACCGGAAGGAACGATGCACTAAGGATCATTTGCTTAATCCAGAGCTTTCCTAAAAATGCCAGACCAAGGTTACCATGCTATAGATCAAGGAATCTATCAAAATTTCAAATATATTTTGCACACCTCCGTTTCGGGCATACAAGCTTCCCCCAAAATAGCCATTGATTGGAGAAGTAGCAGCATACACAAAAATTGTCGTACTAAGTAACGAGCCTCTCCTGCAAAATGAAATATATCTCTCATAAAATAGTATCTAAGATACCAAGATATTAGTTGATGGAAGCTTTGATCTCAAGAAGAATAATACAAATTGTTTGTTTGTTTGATAATTTTTAACGTTGGCCTATTTCTGCTACACGAAGGCTGAACGCCAAAGCCAGGGGATGTGCCAGCGTCACCTACCTGGGAATTTAGCCTACAAGGAAGGACTTCCACCCCCACAAGAGGGTTCTTTAACGTGCAGAGATCAAACCGCGGTTGAAACTCTCATCCGAAAGAGCCACCACTTAGAGAATTTTGCACATCCTCAAAATTCTCACTGACCTCGACCAAGGAGCGAACCCCGCTAATTAGGATCGAGAGGCAAGCGCGTAAACCTCTCGTCCACCAGTGCCGGTGAATAGTGTAAATGATAAATAATTAAAGATAATGTTTTTAAGTATAACACCAGAATAACTTAAGACAGGGATAAGATTGAAAATTTCATAAATTTGTTCTCTAAAAGGCTGAGAACTTTGAAAATTTTTTCAAAGAGAAAATGTTAAAATTTTTGCAAATTTCACCTCGGAAACTGCTGGCAAATTTGTATCACAACAATTTTTTTGTTCGGAAAACGTGGAACATTTTTCAAGTTTTTTTGGAAACTGTTAAAAATTTTGCAAATTTATCCTACATGTCCTACAAATTTTGCTATTTGTACTGGGAACATTTTAAAAACCTTGCAAATGGGTCCTTAGAAGCATTAATTTCGGATTGTGACAATATCAATACGTTGAATTACTGACTTTTTAAAAAGAAGTCGTTCTTCCTTGACTTTTAAAAACATTTTGAAGTTCCCTGACTTTTCCAGGTCTAGGGGAACCCTTTTATTATAAAAACTGAACAAACTGCAAATCCCAATACGGATTCCTTAATAACAACCCAAGATGCAAATGGCCGATTCTGTCATTATCTGAGGAGTTATGCTGAATATATCTGTGGCATTTTAACATTTATTGCAATAAGTTAGCCAACAGCAGCAGTTGGGAAGAAGGAAGTTGACATTGTTTTGCAATAGCTAATATCTCATTTCCTGGTAGTAATCTAAGAACGTTTAAAATTACCAAACGCACATTGAGACATGTGATAATGCACTTACTCGGTATACAACTCGCCCAAAATGGCAAAAGATACGACGCATAATGTGACTGATATGACCTGATAGCCAGTTCCAATAAGAGCAGAAAACAGCATGGAATTGGAAGCCGGTCGAAACACATCACCGTGGACTTGTTTCCAGCCATACTCATCCCCCAGATCCCTTTCCTTGAAATTAAAACGTTTATGTTATTATTCGTTATTTATCAAGCTAGTAACTAAATCAGCCGCAAGAAACTTGCCATGTCATCCATTTCTTCGTCTTTGCTATAACGGGCATAATCTTTACGAAGCGTGCGCATTAGGATCATAGAGACCAAACCAACCAGGAATATCACCATCATGAATGAATTGAATATGGAAAACCAGTGAATCTATACCAAAATTGCCAAAAAATTGCATAGTTATTAAATTTATCATATTACTCAACGGAAGGGAAAATAATCAATACCAACCCTGTGTTGGAAGAAATTAGGATCTAGATACTTGTCGAATCTATCCTCGTATTTAATGCTTGATTTCTTCCAAATTACCTAAAACAATATGAATACAGTGATGAGTATTACAGCGGGTGTTCAATCAAGCCATTAAAATCAAACATTTTTTGGAGAATATAATGAACCAAAAATGTTTGCATTACAGTAATTAAACCTACAAATTTCAACTTTATTTCATATTGAACTTTTCCAGGTTTCTAAACAAATTTCCCTGACCAATAACAATGTCAAGATGTTCAAAATCAACATAAAGAGAATTTTGAAATTTTTTTCAAAATTAGCATGAAAAAATAAAAAATTTACAAATTTGTATTCAGGAAAAGGTTGAGAATTTCAAAAATTATTCTTAGAAAACGCTAAAAATTCTTCAAATTTCTCTTAAGAAACTGATAATTTTTACAAATTTGTGCTGGAAAAAGTTGAAAACCTTTGAAATTATTACTACAAAAAGTTTTAACATATTGCAAGAAGTCCTCGGAAACTGTTGCGACTTTTGAAAATGTCTACTTAGAACATTTTAAAAAGTTTGCAAATGGGCTCTAAGCTAACCATTTCCAGTAATGAGATTGGATTGTAAGTTTTAATACGTTGAATTCCTTGATTTTTTCAAAATAAGACATTTTTCTCTAACTTTCCCAAGTCTGGGAGAACCCTGTCTAAATGCTTTCTTAGTAAGTCACAAGACCACTGACACCCAGATAAACATCAGGTATGAAATTCTGGTTCAATATGTTAAAAGAAAATTAAATATTTGAATCAAAAAATCATATTAACCTCATAGGTAAATGGGATTTTTATTCCAGAAGCCAATTTCACTTTGACTTCGCTGGTAAGATTGACGTCCACAATCTGATGATCATTATAGCCCATTTCAAATTTCTTGTGAGTCCAAATATAAAGGTCATTATGTCCATCATCAATTTCCCCAACAATGCCTGTATTCATGGAAAGACTGAATTGATCAATTCGATTTATAAAAAAAAAAAAAATGCCTCGACAAAAATGGAACAAAGCCTACCCCAAATTGGCAAGTCATCTATATACATCTGATACCAGTAGTGATTTTTCACTGCATAAATGAACGCCTGGAGTTGTTCTTCCGACACATCCAAACTGCAATATTCAGTTTTGGCAACATCCCCTGCGGAATAAATGGAAAAAAATCTAGATTTAGATTTTTTTACTAATCTGATTGTTACATGCCTTTTATATTAAACCAGATGAGAGCCATTGAAATTAATTTCTTTGGGTTAAATAACATCCGTATGATATTAATACCTTTGAAATCAATAGCCAGTCCACTATATTCTAATTCGACACCTTGCAAAGCTTCTCCCAGCGTTTCATGATAATGACTAATGGTTCGTTTCGGACCAGGGCAAAAAGGTAGGGAAAAGTATGCGTATGTTTCTTGCCGATTATGATACGGTCCTACTGTGTTCATCCACAGTACTACCTCCTCGTGATCGTCATACTGGAAAATAAATTTCACAACAATTTAAACAGCAGAAATGGCCAACAATCGAGAGCAACATGTCAATAATAAACGTGAATACAATTAAGCCAGGCCACAAAATTAGGAACATGCACCATAAGTGCGTACAGCATTTTCTTTTATGAACAGCTTTTTTGCCATTTAAGCAAGGTGTGAAAGCATAAAAGCATTGATGTCAAAAGCCTTCGGCAAATAAGGGCATGGGTGAGCTGTTTAAACAGCTGTGATCAGCAATGAATGACACCATTAAATTTGAGTTGGCTTGTATCAATATCAAAAGGATATCAGAAGAATGAGGCAATCACTAGAGAATTTTACCAGCTGTACTTAAGTACTGAAGTTTGAACTGCAACATCATATAATCCCTAATTTTTGTCAATTGATGAATTTAATTTTGGGACACTTTAACCTTTACAAGTACAATTTTGGCCCATGTTGGTTGGTTGATTGATTGTGAATTTTTAATGTTGACCAATTTCAGCACACAAGGGCTACTGTGCCAGCGTCCCTTACCTGAGAATTTTGAATTTTTTCTTTAATGGGGGCCAAAAGAGATCTTTAACGTGCAGAGAGCAAATGGGATCTATACGGGACCTCGGTTTAAACACATTCAAAAGAGCCGCCACTTAAAGAATTTTGCACATCACCAAAATTCTAACCAACCTTGATGCAAACCCTGCAACCTATGGTCGAGAAGCACAGGGTTGCCAGTTTTTTTATAGATTGGTCTTGCCTGACATTTCCTGACTTTGCCTGACCATTATGGCAATTTTTCCTGACTTTTCCTGACTTCTAAAAACATTTTTCCTGACCATATTTCAATAAATTGACAAAATTTTAATTATTTTTAAAAGATGTACAAAGGCTAGCACAATTTCCGTTTCTTGTACAAATGTTGAATTTGTTCATCAATAGATGCTTCTTCCAACTGAGACCTCTTTTTTCAGTTTCAAGACTTTATATTGTCAATAGTATAGAGCCTTATTTTTTTTTCCTGACCAAATTGCTAATTTCCCTGACTTTTCTAGCAAAAAAGGCTATTTTTCCTGACTTTTCCTAACATTATTTTTCTTGCCTGACATTTCCTGACTTTGCAGAAACTGGCAACCTTGGAAGCAACAGCTTAACCACTCGACCATTGGCGCTGGCTTTGACCCATGTATCCTAGTATACAAATCTAAGGGCAAGCTAGAGTAGGCCAAGATTAGTTACAAATAGGGCTACATTTAATCAGGTTAGGTAAGGACTATTAATCGTGTTTGGTAAAGCTTGATATAAATATTGACACGAATAGGCAAATCTGATTAGTTGTTGGCAAGCTTGCTATATTTGTTCTACTAGCAAGATTTTATACTTTAAGAATCGTTATCTTCAATCATCAAGTGGTTGGAATTGAACTAACATTTGAACGCCGTAAAATACGACAACCAGAAGACGTATGTGGCATCGAAGCGGGTTTTTGGGAATAAAACAAACTTTTCTGGTTTCAGTATTTGACGGAGTTTCATTGAGACCTTAAAAAATGGTTGAAAGCTTAAATAATCCTTAAACAAGTAGTACGGCAAATGAAATTTGGTTAAATACAAGCACAACCGGCTAAGTTCACCCTCATTCAGCAGTCTAGCCACCGAAAAAAAACCGGAATATCTAGTCCACAATCGAAATGTAAATTCCTCATAGTTCACCAAACAACTTCATACTCGTAAATAAAACTAGTCCAAGACTTCATTGTAGGTCAAGCTCTTTCTCATTCTAGGTGAAACCGAATAGAGATAAAAGTATGTGGAAATTCTTTGCCACATAAGATGAGAAATATTGCTTGAAATGAAAACAAAATGAGTTATATGCACAGGTTATACTTTTATTAGCCCTGAAATCAATTTGAACTCAGCTCAATATTAAATGGCATTTGCAGTCTGCACAGACGGTCGCATAAGGTCAAAAACGTTAAGTTAAGAGTCTAGAGATAAAACTCAAAAGAAGGGCTGGTCTGATTAAGTGCAGACTATTGTCTACCTCCTCAATAAAAATTAAAATTTATAAGGGTTGATTTGGCAATACGTTCACTGCACCCTGTCAAATATGAATCCAAGATATGACTTCACAGGAAAATGAAACCTAGATATTAAGCGGCTTAAACATCACACGGAAGGCAAATATGAGTGTTAGTGTCGGAAACAAAGCGTTGTTACAGAAAAATTGTACAGTTTTAAGCATGAAAGACAAGAAAAGAAAACCAAATGTTGGTAGAGTCCGTAGGCGTAGGCAGAAATTTGACAGCGACTTACCGAATGCGTATGTTCATCGGCTTTTATTAGCGACACGACTATCAAAATAAAATACAAATACTGACTAATTGTTTTACTAATATTCATTTTAAAAATTGTCATAAATTTCTCCAGCTATACACGGATGAATTCGGATATCTCGGACAGCGTCATTTACACCCAAATAAGAACGATGGCAGCCATTGATATTTCCACGTCATCTGCTGCGAAGGATTTTTAAAGAGCACTTCCGGAATAAGTGAACTTCCTGTACACTCGCCAACCACAAAAATGAAGTTTTGTAACAATTTATCGAGCATCTAAGATGCTTGTTTATAAACATTTGGACGGTATTTTTAAACGAAAAATTAATCATTGAAATTTAGCTTTTAAAGTTGAAAATATCGAAAATTAAAACTTTTAAATTACTGTACGCGTGTTCTAACCATCATGAATCCATAATTCGCATAAGAAACTTTCACATCCACCCGGGATTTTTATGTTTGAAACAAATTAATGTATTAATTGTTATCACGCGCATATTTGTGTAATTTAACACCCCCTATGTGTAATTCTGCATTTCATAAAAGCAAGTGATCCAGATTTTGGGGACACCTTACCTGGTTTTTGTTTACGCAAACTAGATGGCGCTGTAATACGTCACGCGTTTTACACACAATGAGCATGTACATGTATTTGAATTTCACCAGCCTGAATACAGGGGTACTCAGACAAGCTTTACCAATTGCACTTTTGGGCAGTCGTGGAGTCACGCGCGCAAAATTTACGCAGAAGTTGATTCTAAAAATTCACTCAAGGTTATACCACAGTATAGAGAACTAATTAATTAGTTCTCTATACTGTGGTTATACCAATTTTTAAACCAAATTTAACCATGGCGAATTAAATCACTGGTTATATATTTTTGGTTGAATTTGGTGTTCCACATATTTTCGTAATAGAAATGATTATAATTAAAATAGGTGCAAAAACAAAACAAAATTGATGAAATTATAATAAATCCAAAATGTTTCTAAAAAATGTTTGTGTCGTTTCACCTTTAATAATCAAATCATTCTTTATAGTGAAAGGTAATGGTAATACCATTAACTTTATTTGACTTTATAAAACTTAAAAAAAATAAAAACAGGATACTATTTAATCCTTGAACCAATTTTCTGAATACCTACCGAAGGTTCCATGATCTATATTTAATCACATATTGGCAAAAACAGAGGGAAAAAATCGAAAAACTAAATTTAGCTGAAATTAGGAAATAACATTTAGTGAAGAGCTGAAATTGATTAACATTTTAAATCAGTGATTCTGCATTAAATCACTTCTGAATATTGCAGAAATTCACATTAGAAATTTATTGGAAGCTTTGCGATGAATTGTTGAATTCCAAAGAAATAATGCAACCATTATTATTTGCCTCTACAAAGGTTTCTGAAGTCAAACCATTTTGGGTTGTGCTAAACCCAATAACAGGGTTCCCTCAGAAATTTTATTTTAAGCTTCCCTGACTTTTCCAGGTGTTTAAACAAAAATTCCTGCCACATGTCAATGTTATCCACAATTTTTCAAAATCAACATCGAATTTTATTCAATGTTTTGCAACATTTACCAATGACAATTTTGAAATTTTTTGCAAATTTAGCATTAGTAAATTTTGAAAAGTTGTCCTCGGAAGCTGATGTAAATTTTTCAAATTTTCCTCAGAAATAGCTGAAGATTTTCCAAATTTATTTTCTGAAATTTTTGAAAGCTGCAAATTTCCACTGGGAAATAGAATTTTGTAAATAGGCGCTGAGCTAACCACGTGAAAACATTTATTTTTGATTGTGACATCAATAATAGATTGAATTTTCAAGACTTTTTCAAAATAAGTTATTTTTCCCTGACTTTCAAGACATTTTTAAGTTCTCTAACTTTTCCAGGTTTTCCCATGTATAACTGATATGCTAAAAACGGATGTAAATTAAACTTGCATGAAAATATTATCACAACAAAGTAGAAATTACCTATTTTCCAAGTACGTTTTACAAGGAGTATGTAATTCCTATTTCACAAGTTACATTTCCGAGTTTTAGAATTACAGGTTTTGGGTTTAAGGCCTACTGAAATAATCGGTTTCTTTGCATTTTCTTTGGTTGATATCGCTGATAGTATGAATGGCCGAGCTAATTTTTCCCAATGGCAATTCCAATTCATCTTGGGAACGCTGCTCCTGGAGCATGTGCCTGACCTAATGAAAAGACCAATAAAATCACCTTCCAATTAAAGTATATTATTTATAATTCTTATCGAACTGCATACATTCGAAGAGAGTTAAGTTGGATACAAACTAAGTTCTATACAAACGATACCGTGAGTTTAATAAAACTGAATTCGGTTGGAAAATTTCTTGTTTTTCAAAAACAAAATACTAAGAATGGAAAAAAGTTAGAATGGAATCAAAATATTCCTATAATATTCCTTATAAATATTTATAATCGTGATGACAGTCACATGTAAATCGATCACTGATGCTACCTTTATCACTTCACAATCAACGTCTGACATTCAACAAATTACACCCACATATTGCTGCAAAAGTAACCAAAATGTACACAAAATTGTGACAGTAATATAGTACAAATACTGGCATCAATGGTCTCTGCTTTCTGGTTTTTTTTTGTTCATTTGAAATAAAAGAACAAATCAATGTAATACTTGGGCAGGGAAATCAAATGATCAGAAAAGCATCAAACGATCGAAGCCAAGCCACTCTCTACTGCCAAATTTACATTCCTGGTGCGAGCTTCCCTCCAATCTTCAAGTCAGGTCGCAACACGGGGCGGCAAAAGCACTTGAATGACAGTTAATCCAATTTGTACTACGATAATTCCTGAAGGGAAGTCATCCATCATTATTTATGTCGATGACAGTGATAGGATGAGCATTTCAGCATGAAAATCCAACTACCAACATGGACTGCTACGGAAAGTTCTTGTGACCTGTGTCAGCAGTTTGGTCTAGTCAAATGCTCATCGCTCAATGTCTGTTAGTTGATCTCCTTTGGTTTGTTCTAGTTCTTTCAGCGATTTTAATGCAACCAAAGTCGCATCACAGTATCATCCAGAGGTGGAATGTACTTAAGTCGACGGCATATCCGAGGATATTTCTACTGCCGCGACTCAAGATTAGTCCCATTTGCGTGGAAAGTGTGTGGAATCCTTAGGCATTTTTCTACGTCATACTGCAGAAACCTGGGCTTCTTCATCCTCTGGAATTCAAAGGAAAAAAGAATAATGTCAGTTGGGCAGGATGGAAAGGCATATTCGTTTGGATACCAGAACCATGCGAATAAACACCAAAGATTTAGTAGTAAGCTACCTAGTAATCAATAGAATCAAGATAAGAAAAGATTGTGATTCAGCAAAAGTTGGCAATTGAGTATCAGAAATTCAAAATAGCAATGCGACATATGGTCATTGGTGCATATTTTCAATAAGTAAAAATAATTTAAAAATAACGACATGTCCAGAAGGCAATTTATCATGATTTTGAACAATTTGTTGACAAATTTAAAACAACTCAAGAATTATCCTATTTAAGAGACTTGAATCAAACCAAGTTTGAAATCATCCAACACTTGAGTTCTTTTTGAGATATGTAATATTCATGATCTACAACGCCCATCAGGGTTCCCCCCAAAAATGTCATATTTCACTCCTCTTACTATCCAGCTTTTTAAACAAATTTCCCTGACCAACAACAAAATTGACATATAGAAATGTTATCCAAGATTTTGCATCGATTTTTTTTCAAAATACATGTATACTAAGTCAATTTTGAGAAAATGTTGAAAATTAACGTAGGAAAGTTTTCTAAAATTAGCATGAAAATATTTAAAAATTTGGCAAATTCAAAAAATGTTGAGAATTTTGCCAATGTACTCAAGAATTTGATGAAAATTATACAAAAAAAATGGCAAATTTGTACTGACAATTTTATATAAAAAGTTTAAAAATTGGCTCTGAGCTAGCCCCATACAGTAGAAGCTTAAATTTTCGATAGTGACAACATAAATACATGTACGTTTATTTTTTCCTGACTTTTCCAGGTCTGGAGGAACCCTGACATTCAGAAATGTAAAAACCATGAACTAAAAAAATCTCTTGGTCACCAAACCCAACCAACGTCACTCAAGCAGAAATTAATGTCTTTCAATAAGTGTCACTTTTATCCTTAACTACAAGCTTGTACATACAACTTGTATAAATCACCAACTTATGCATGAAAGGTTTAATTTGCATTGAATTTATGGCACCAAAGAGCTGCTGCAAAGACCGGGTGAAAACACATAAAGAGTACAGGGTATTAACGCATGCAGATTGAATTGTTAATGTACTTCCAGCAGAGAAATATTACCTCTCCTTTGCATATTTGATAAATTCTTTATAAAGCCTGTATGTAAATTTATGACAGTAATGAAACCCAGCTTAAAGTGATCGCTTATTTTATTACTTCAGCTCAACGTAATGTCACTTCATACATGTATAATCATATTTATCTTTCCGCACTGTTTCATATGTGCCATTGACTGGTCTAAACAAATGAATCGGCAATATAATATTAAAATTTAATTTAATTGAGATTTATATTGTCAGGGACAACACTGGAACCATTAAGTACACTTGTTCAGGGTAACTCCGAAAATTTCATTTTTAAACTCCCTGACTTTTCCAGGTTGATTGAGCCAAGTTCCAAATAGACATATGCCACAATTTTTCAAAATCGACACATGGAAATATTCAATATTTTTGCCAAAATGACTAATGACAATTTTGAAAAAATTTTAAATGTTACAAAATTAACTTATCTTTTTTTTTTGAAACTTTGTATTCGGAAAATGTAGAAAATTTGTACTCTGTAAACGTTAGGAATTTTATAAAATTGTCCTCGGTAACGGTTCAGAATTTTGAAAATCTGTCCTCGGAAACGGTTCATAATTTTGCAGCTTTTGTCATCGGAAACTATTGAAAATGTTACGAATATCTGTAATTGAAAACGGTTAAAAATTTTGAAAATTTGTACTCTGAAAACATGTTTGTCTTCAGAAAAGGTCGAGAATTTTGCAAATTTGTCCTCAAAATTCATAGAACATTTTAGAAATTTATCTTACGAAATTGGTAAAAAAATTTCCCATTTGTACCAAGAAAAGTTAAAAAAAAATTTGCAAATGGGCCTCGAGGTAACCATGTGAAAAAATTAATTTTGGATTGTGACAACATTAATTCGTTGAATTACCCTGCCAAATGTTACTATGTAAAGTACTGACTGCTGGGTAAAAAATATAATTGAATACCCTGACTTTTTAAAAATAAATAATTCTTCGCTGACTTTTCCAGGTTTTCCAGATCTGGGGAACCCCAGGCTATTTTTACCACCACAATGTTGTAACAAATTACAAGTTTAGCAATTTGTGGATATTTGAATGCACGTTAGGTTCATGAGCCAAATTTAGCAATTGTACTCAGTGGAATTAAGCTTATCTGGGTTCCACTCCATTTGGAGGATAGGGGTTACAAATTCTGAAACTGGAAATGGTTCACATTTCAGTTCCTCTGGATCAGCTTATGCTTACTCCATGAATGACCACTAGTCCAAATTTGCTAACTATATTCTCCAGACAAAAGAATTATTTTTCTTCTACAAATCGCCAGATTTATAATAAACTGAATTTCCAAAATGTGTTTCCCTTCTAGAATTGCATCCTGAGCAATCCATAAGCAAGAGGGAATAGCTCATTTTTGCTAGGCTAGTTAAAATTGCTTCATTTCCCCTTCATTTTCATTACCAGGATCCTCAAAATTAATGATTTATTAATATCGTTCTTTCATGGTTATAACCTGGCAATCTTACAAAGATGTCACAAATACCAGATTAGTCAACAACTGGAAGTAGTGCTAAATGCAACACTCCAATTCCAAGGCAGATAGCACAATTTGGAGTAGGTTAGGCAATCAGGTTTTCACCTTCGATCACATCAAGGAAAAAGTATGATAAGGTGCCACGTCTTAGAATCACAACATGCCGTACGTGCACTTGCGCAGTGCAATAGGAAGGGTTAGTTGGCTTCGTTGCGAGAAGCAAAATTGTGCAAAATCATGCATAGCTAAATTGGTTAGGTGCTACCACGATGAAGATGGATTACGGTGTGAAGGGAGTAAACCCAGGGCCAGGACGGAAACATGGATAACATCAATACAGAAGATAACATTTAGTGTGCACAGCGAATCCTCACCATCTTCTGGATCAGTGGCATCAGTGATGTCACTGTTATAATATCCGGTAACTCCTTCGTGACTATGGGCCCTGCCCAACTTGGCCATATGCCGGCTTCGGGCCAACTGAGCTGCTATATTGTAATCCGGAGGCCTTCTAGCTCGAGGCGGAATGTCTCGGGGTGGCGGTATCATACCATGTGAGGGTAGCATTCCAACTGGGAAGGCTGCAATTTAGCAAGACACGCATGGCAGTCTTAATAATGCAAAAAGATGCAGGAATGGCCATGACTAAAATATCACCATGGTGTAAAAGGGGGTGCCTGTAAGATGTCCCTAACCACGTAGCAAAAAGACCTAAAAATGACGTCGTTTTGTGATGAAATTCCGAATTGGTCATTTATTAGAAGAATATTACCACAAAAAATGACTTCCTTTTTTAAGAATTGACATCATTTTTAAAAATTCTGCTGAACTTGCAAACTCGCTGAAACTGTTCACAAATTTGCAAACATCTGGTCAGCTTGCTACATGGGTATGTTATTCACCAATTACAATGCTTGCATCAAAATAGCAGCATGGAAGAAACGTCTTTTGACAATTTAAAGCTTAGAAGATAGGAGGGGATTTAAAATTGATAATTCAAGTACCACATATATGGTAGGTGGTTGTGGATTTTGTGTAAATCAGTGAATACTAGTCTGAAATATCTTACAAATTTTCATTCTGAATTCTAACTGATCACAGTTGTAAGTTATACAAATTTTGGAAAAAGTATTACTTCAAGAGGTTCAATATATAATATATACATATAAATCCCAGGTTTGTGACGTCACAAGTTTGTAGCAATAGGAAGGGGATAGTGAAATTGCTACAACCAGTGTGATGTCATTGCTGAATGTTCCATTAACCATTCACCAAACGGCCAATCTCACAAAGATTGGGCATGTAAGTAGACGATTATTTGTTTCTTTTTTTTTCATTTCCGACATCTAATTAGTAGACACCCCCAGCATTTTAAAAAGTTTCGCCAACTAACCAACTGAAATTGGAGGCAAGCCGTGGATCACTGATGGGAAGGGTGGAGGCATGTGGCGCAATACACGTGGCATTGGGGGAGAATGCGTTACTGCAATAAAACCACACGTGGCCAAAATGGAAATACATTAGGATGTGTACGTGGGATCAATCCAGTGGTCAAACCGACAAGAGGCAGGATGTTTAAATTTATCAAGCAAACAAGTGGAAGACTGCCATTACCTCCTTGTTTTGTAAATCTTCTTTGTTGCGGTGGGGAATTTGTTGACCCGACTGAACTATTGCTGTGGCTATCGTACTGCAAGTAGCTCTCAGAGTCCCCCTCCAAGTGTTGAGACTGAAAACTGCTCACCCCGCTGCTGTCACTGTATGTTGCAGGGCCTAGAAAATTTTGATTGACAAAATATAAATGGCAGAAGTAATACTCTTGCATTAAATAAAGACATTTAACATACGAGCTAAAATGCTAAACATTAAACAGTTCTTCTAACATGCAACACACTTTTAAGTAAGTTTGTGCGTTGAGTTTTTGCTAAGCATTCGCTTTGAAATTTCATATTCAACTTCCCTGGCTTTTCCAGCAATTTAAACAAATTTCCCAGACCAACAGCAAAATTGCACATGCCAATGTTATCCTCGATCTTGCAAATTGTGTTTGCCATCGATATTTTGCAAAACTAGCATGAAAAGTTCTTGAAAATTTTACATCATTTGTATCAGAAAAATTAAGAATTTTTTTAAATTTTACTTTGTAAAGATTGAGAATTTTGCCAATCAGCAAAAAATTTGTGAGAATTATTGAAATCTTAAAAATTTCTTCTCAGATTTTAAAATTTTTCAAAAATGTGTGCGCGGAAAACGTGTCCTCGGTAACTGCTGAAACCACGTAGAAGCATTGATTTTTGAATGCGACAACACTAATACGTTGAATTTACCTGACTTTTAAAAATATATCTCAACTTTTCCTGTCTTTTCCAGAAAATCTCAAGTTTCCTAGTTTTATCAGGTCTGAGGGAACCCTGCACTATTTAGCATCGCAAAATTGTAAGTGCACAAAAATCCTCTTTTTCTAAATATGCGAGAACTGTTCTAAATTAAATTTTAGAAAAATTTGGAACACAAAAAACGACAACACAGAGGTGACAGACTTCATTATTCTGAACACACATTCGAGTTTGTGTACAAAAACGTCCTAACATCGGGCACAGAGCCCTTACCTGACACTTGGAACTTACGGAGAGGCAGGCTATTGAGGCTAGTTACGCTAGAACTCTCCGCTGACAAGTCCACCGGCTGCACTGTTGGAGTTGTGGTGTCGCTATGGGAGCGGCCATGGCCCAAACGATCTGGTCGCCCCCTTCTTGGTGCGCTGGGCGATAAGGATGGCGTTAGAGAATTGAGAGGCCTGGTTGGCTGGTGTGGGCGAATCTTACTCGATTCAGAAAGTGCTAGTATCTTTCGAACCGCTTGTGGGGATTCTGCACCTATATTTGGGATGTAGTAAGGCGCTATTAGTCATGGTATTGTCTTTACATTGGACTCAAACCAGGTTCAAAAGGGTCTGCATTATTACCAAATTTTGGTCCTGATGATATGGATTTCTTGCCCTCCGATGTGCTGCTCGTGCTGCTAGCTGTGGATAGAGTGGGGGAAGGATGTCTTTTCCTAACTTGAACAGAAGCCAATGGGCCTCCTAAAGAAATTAATAAGGCACCTGTAGATTAACAATAATTTTGTAACTCAATGTGCCGACACGTTTAACCGTTATAGGAATGAATATCTAACAATAATTAGAACTTGAAATTATGTGTGTTTTACCTGTTCCAGATAGGGTTTCACACTCCAAAGACATTCGATGGAGCATCTCTTCATTGGTTATAACTTTCAAGGAGCACAAGTACGCCTTCACCCTTCGAACCATTTGAGCCTGATAATCAAATAATTTTAATAACATTTTTTTACATGGGATTTTTTTTAAAAAAATGTGGGTCGTTAAACATTGACATCACCTACCTCCTCAAACATTTTTTTGGGATTCGGCAAACCCGTGCTCTTCTTGCGTCTTTTAAATGTGGTTGTGTTCGTTCCCCCCATTTTCAATTGGTTCATGGAAACCATAGCCGCACTGGGGTGTGCCCCTCCAAGTTCCAGCATGGTGAAAAGGTCCTAAAACATTAGAAGTAAAGTATGAAGATCTCAGAGAAATTCCATTATTCAAACTTATCAATTAGATATGGTTGAAAAATTGGCTAGCTTACATAAGGTGCTGAACACATGTTGGTGAGTTGTCGGATCTCTTTGGCAATCATTCTTAACTTTTCAAAATTGATCTGCATAATCAAAAGTAATTAAGCGTAATTATTATCCTTCCTCGTATGGAACAAACTTTTCATTTGGACAAAGTTAACAAAGCTTACCAAGCCATCAACTTTGGTATCATTTCCCAGGTGAATAAATGTCAGGTCTTTACGTACAACAGGATAAAATGGAATCTAAATTTAAATTTATATCATATCATTACACATGCGTTTGATTAACAAACAGAAAAGGCACGGAGCAAATGAAAGCTACTAACGATTGGAGGTTGAACTTGTTCATTATTATTTACAAGGTTTCTATATTTGGACATGTTGCGCGAGGGATCCATCAACTCCTCCATGTCATCGTATAGTTTCTGGTATTTGGAAGGTAATTTCTCCCAGGTGGCTCTTAAGCGAGTCACTGCACCATGGCCCAACCCACTGATGATTGCAAACATGGAATTGAAATTTTTGCATTCTTTGCACTGTCCTATAACACAATTATTCCAAAAAACGTCATTATATCCACATGCCATATATTTGGGTGAAAAGTTTGCATGAAAAATAAACTTTATAAAAACATTTACATACTTGCAATTTTGATGAACTGCTTAACAATTTTCATTCGCCTGACTAGATTGTGCTCACCACAAATTTCGGAAACCACCCAAAACATTTCTTTATTGACCAGCTGAAAAACAGAATGAACAAACTGCAATTAGAATCTTTGGAAGTTTCAGGAGCTATCGTCGACAAAATAAAACTTGCCTCTGCAAACAAAGTCAACATTGGCGTCCCGTATTTAGAGTTAAGGTGAAACAAATCATCGATATATTCCGTTGGCTCAATCTGTCGAAGAATGCTGAAATCTTCAAGAGTTAATTGGACGGCTACTTCTACGCTGTTTAGCTGAAGAAAATGTACTTGACGTTCTCGCATCAACTCCTATTTCAGTAGAGAGTAAGTGATAATAATATATTAAGCTCAATTTATTAACTTGTACATTTTGTACATAGCAAATATATATATATATATATACAGGGTTCTCCCAGAAATTTTACTATTAAACTTCCATTACTTTCTAGGGAAAAATCTACACATGACAATATTCAATATTTTGCAAAATTTATTAATGGCGTTTTTTAAAAAATTTTAAAATTGACATTGAAAAATTTTGAAAATTATGCACAATTTGCATGAATTTACAATTTAAATTTGGAAAATGTTGAGAATTTTGCAAATTTTTTCCTCGGAAACAGTTGAAAATTCTACAAATCAGAACTCGACAAGATTTTCCAGGTCTGGGGGAACCCTGATTTATTGGCAATATTAGAAACTTACCCCAGCCAAATCATCGGGGACTAGAGTTTCGGTGGAGTTGTTATTTTTTAAATAATATCTACTACTAAGGCCGATTCGTTCGGCCAAATTCTGAAGTTGGTCTGGTAGCCTTCGTTGCTTTATGACTCCACCCTCACCAACTGTCACTTCACATAATGAATAGTTGCTGCGTATTTTAAAAAAATGGTAAGAAAAACATCCACCTCTTCGAGTGATCGATGCTAAGTTTACCAATCAGTAAATAAAGTACCTGCTTGGATCAGTGATCCCAAATTCTCGTAACGAGAGCATGACCACTTCCCTAGCAGTGGTTTCCTAGTGAAACAAACATTGTTAGATTATCTATTCAACGGTTAGATGGAACAATAATTCAATTGACATAAATAATGGATAATTAAATGTCTAACCTTGTGAACTAGAAGATATTTACAGGTTTGGTCACTTCGAAACACTTTGAGTACATGTTCTGGGTAGTCTGGGCGCATATCAGCTTCATAATAGGTGGGGAGGGTGCTGAGGTCGGGGTTACTGTGACTATGATACATGGAACCGGTATGATATGACGATGTGCGGCTGTTAGTGTTGGGTTGGCCAGAATAAAGATTATCGTCAGAGTTGTTCAACTGAGATTCGCTGAAATTAAATAACCAATCATAATTCATTAGTAAAACGAGATAAATGCTCCGTAGAAATGAAATTACAATATCCCATTCCCAATATATTGTGTTAAATTTTGCTCATACCTAAAAATTTATGCCATAAAGTTAACGCACACAGTTTGATAAATCAAATTTAATTTTTAAAGAATATCAATTTCACGAATATTAAAAAATTTTAAAGGTTAAATGCTTAAACTGCCAATGTGCACTCAATAGTTTACTGCCAAATTCAACTGATAAATAACTTATGTTATGTTTAACTTCTACGGCTCACATTAAATTTGGGTTAAGTAAACAAAATGCAGAAGCTGTGAATTTCCCAGATAATTTTTGCCAACCTGTTGCCACTTTTTGAAATGATGTTCATCTTCCTGAGGGCTTTCTTTAATTTTGTTTTATGGCCTAACGTCATGAAACCTTTTCTGTCCTCCTTTTTGTCACATTTGGAAGGCGAATTAGACAGGACGCGTGTGACTTGGTCATAATCAACATGTGAAGACAACCGAGCTTTGGGATCGGCTTGAAGATGGGCAATTTCTGACGTCTTTCTCGTCCTAGACCTTGGTGAATTTTCAGGAGTCGTGAGCATTTCTTTGAACGCTGCAATAATTTTTAGGAAAATCATGTTAATTTCCAACCAATCTCAAACTCTACAAATAACAGTCGATTAATTTACCTAGGAGATTGGATTTGACCGTGATACACAAATGTGTTGTTCCTCGGAGGATTTCCAATGCTCGAGCGTGAGTCATGTGAATAAAACTTTGCCCATTGACTTCCAAAATCTGGCAGGAAATGAGTGTCATTCATGTAAGTCACATGCCATTTAATCGCAATGAACAACGTCAATCATCAGCAGAAATAAGTTATACATCCAGGATGTAGTTATAAAATGAAATCCGTGATGTTACCTCATCACCCCGTTTCAGTCCCACATCTTCGGCTTTGGAATTCTTTTCGACTTTTGAAATGAAGATACTGAAACACCGTTCATAGCCTCCCAAAATGGAAAAGTGGAGAACTTCGTCCCTCGTCGACCGGGCTAAAGTCACAGTTCGGCTCCTAGCTTTTGCTGCGCAAGCTATGTTTAATAACCGCAACTGTCCTTGCATTTTCTATTAATGCAGAAAAAACTGCATTAGAATGCACAGTAAAACCTGTGCATTACACGGTACATAATAAGGAGAGACATTATACCTCTTTTTCTAGGCCAGCCTCAAATTTTTCCAGGAATTCCATCATATCTGGGTCGGTTTCAAAATCAGTGAAGTGGTTATTAACCCAAAGCAGAACGACCCGAGTGACTTTATCTTTAAGTTGTGGATCTTCAAACCAAAGCAGAAGCTTTTCGGAAACTTTCAATGGCGAATCAAAGAATGTCCTGTGTGTCAACAAGAAGTCCTCCACATATGTAGGATCAATAATAGAATTCTCCTCGACCAACTGAGAAAGAAGTTTGTCTGGTTTTCCCTATGGAATAATACGAAAGTTGGCCATCATCAATAACAAGATCAGTGAGCATTTCCGATGAGACATGTTTTAGAATGACTTGCACATATATCTTTTAAATTGACAAGTGCTGCTACGCTTTAGAATTGCAAACCACACTGGTACAACTGAAACTTATGCCATGATGTATGAAACACTCATATACAGTACATGTCCATGAAAACAGATGATCGATAACTGCACTCACAAGAAAGTTGAGTTGGATTAAACATATTTTTCAGCAATTGTCAAATGCATACATCACAACTTCATTACAAACAACAGATGAGGCAAGCAAAATACATATATGTGCATGTAACAACATTCTTTAAAACATGGTTTCTAAATTGATTGTACATGTAGCCTACATGTTTGTGCCATAAAATGTACGATTTAACATATAGTTAATGATTTATTTTTCATCCACAAATTATAGGGTTACCCCAGAAATTTAAAATTTATCTTTGCTGACTTTTCCAGGTTTTCAAAAAAAATTTCCCCGAACAAGATAATGTAAAATTAACAAATAATGTTATCCACGATTTTGCAAAAAATTAACAATTTCAACAATGATTAATTTGACAATAATTTTGAAAAAATTTCAAAATTAACATAGAAATGTTTTACCAATTTAAAAAATTAGGATGAGAAAATGTTGCAAATTTGTCTTCAGAAAATGTTGAAAGTTTAGCAGATTCGCACTCGGAAAACGTGGAATATTGTGCAAATTTGTCCTCGGAAAATGTTGAAATTTTTTGTAAATTTGTTCTCTGAAACTGAAGAAAATTTATCTAAATTTGTCCTCGGAAAATGTTGAAAATTTTGCAAATGGACCCTGAGCAAATCACGTAGAAGCATTCATTTTGGATTGTGACAACATCAATACATTGAATTCCCTTGACTTTTTCAAAATTAATCTTTCTTCCCTGACTTTTACAGGTTTTTCCGGTCTGGAGGAACCCTGAATTAGTTCATGGTGTCTTTATGCATAACAGTTAATGTGTAACGGGGTCAATAGCACGTTAAGTCAAATTACATGTATTGCCGTCTTGACACTTGCAAATTATCATAAGATACAGTTATTAGAAGGCACATAATTTATAATTAGAGTTCAAGATATTATCTGCAATTTTTTTTTCTAATCTGACTATTATTAAGGATTGGTGCATTTAATATACCCGAAATTTCGAATTTCCCGATCTTTAATGTGGACATTTTGATGGAATTCATTGGAGGATTAAATTAACCAAATCTGAAAATGCTAAATGCAGCGGTATTCAAAATCATTGGACTTATTGCACGACGGACCTTCCACCAAATGCAGTACATATTCCACAATGAAATGATTTTATGCAGAGGTGATTAGCATGGTCTTTCCAGCTGAAAGCTAGCTAATTGCCAATTAGTTTCATGCAAATGACACTGACATTAGCTCCTTTAATCTTGCTTGCCTGCTGTCACTTTCAAGCACATACAGTATATTTGCCTTAACAAGCATGAATTCCCCCAGCACAAATTTGTGGTAACAATAAGCACCCACTGAACAAACAATGTAAATTAGAACGGATGATGGAGTCCTGTTTTAATTTGTGGACATATATTTGGCAAAGTTCACCAAGAAACAACACCAGGTAGGGCATACTAACATACATGTAGTACAATGTAGTAATTCCAAATCGTTTGCACCATTGACCAGAATGGCCAATGAGATGTAAAATTTGCAGGACAAAAAAATACTACAAGACAAGCAGAATAATCAAGACCAATTAGAAAACTTACCCTGATGACGATATGTCCGCGTCTATTTCCTCCATCCAGCACCCGATGTTCAGTGATGAGCACCACCTCCCCATCTTCCTCGTGGCGTTTGGTATTCTCCTCTCCCTGATGAAGGATCCTGTAGTAATCCGTCTGAGTGATACACACAAACTGACAATCGTCCACTTTGGTTTTCATGACTCCCTTGTGGAACAACTTATCCATGGTGGGAGTAATGCCAAAACTATCTCCCATGTGCAGTTCCTGGATTTCCCCATTGGCCATTTCCACTTCAACATGGCCATTGATTATGACGGACCACGAGTCCAGCTCCTCGCCTTCGCTCATTACCGCCGTGCCCGCTTTCTCCACGACCGCGTAAACCATGACTGCGCAAAGTGCCCTTCTAACAGCCAGTGTCATATTAGCAAAGGCCTGGAACGATAAAAATCCAACGACACATTACGACCAGAGCGATAAGAGCGTGTGCTGCCCAATTAAACCATAGCAGGAAATTAAGAATTCTCAATCTTACAGGCAAATGCTGCATGTACTCCAAGAGCGTCTCGATGTCATCTTCCGTCCTGTCGCGAGGATTCTTCTCCAGGCAATCTCTGGCTGCATCTCGTACCGTTAAGCTCTATGGATAAAATATAATAATAATAATTAATAAATAATAGAGCGCCAATCCCATAATCATTGATAATGGCAATGACATCCGAACGATGTCTGGTCACATCAACTTTTCAAAGAAGACCGGTGACAACCATTTCTCACCCAATCCTCTTGCTCAGCAATTGCAACTGGATATATGGCACAATAGGCAATATGCATGGCTCGTCCGATAACGCAAGACATTATTTTGTAACAAAAAGCATCTCAACTCCAAACGCTGCTGTCAGCAACGATGGCAGATTAATTAATAAGTGGTAAAGTTTATTTCCAAGATTTTCTTGACTAAAACTAAGGAAATTGTGATGACTGTGTGGGATATTTCTAACGTACAAGTAGACCAATAAGGCGGCGGAAGTTCATTTTTAACCTTCACGTCACTGAGACGGCTAATCAGACGTGGTTGGCCACCAATCGGTGAATGAGATACACATATTTTTCAGAAACGAAGTTGACGAAACCGTTAAAAACCCACGTTCGAATATTGTTGGCAATGTTTACCGGCTCATCGTCATGCACTTATCAGATTCAAGCATCACTTCAATTTTACAAGAACTCAATATCGCCGTGCAAACATGACAGAATTTCCTCCTGCAGCACGAGTCGGTTCCATTTTCAGGATGTGAAAATGGATGCGGATCGAGTTTAATATTTCATGCGAGAATACATTTTACCATTCCCTGGAAAATGGTTTGTTCGTACACATTCTATATGCTAGATAAAGGTTCCCTCAGGAATTTCGAATTGAACTTCGCTGACTTTTCCAGCTTTTGAAACAAATTCCCCTTACCAAGACAATGTAAATATTGTCACATGTCAACACTGTGATGCTGAAAATGCAAAAGAAGAAATATTCAATACTTCGCAAAATTTACTAAAGATAATTTTGTGAACATTTTATGTTAATTTTGAAAATGCTGACAATTTTCCACCAGACAATGTGGAAAGCATTGCAAATTCGCACTCAATAAGTAGAAAATGTTGCACATCTAAAACATGTGGAAAACTTGTAAATCTGTAGGCCTACTCGGAAAACGTTGACAAGTTGGAAAATTTGTACTTGGAGAACGTGGAAAATTTTGCAAAATCTGTACTCGGAAAACGTGGAAAATTTTGCAAATTTGTACTCGGAAAACGTGGAAAATTTTGCAAGTTTGTACTCGGATAACGTGGAAAAATTGTGAAAATGTTTACTCAGAAAACGTGGACAATTTTGCAAATGTGTACTCGGGATACGAGGAAAATTTTCAAGTTTTTCTCGGAAACTGGTGAAAATTTGGCAAATATGCACTGGGAAAATTATAAAATGTTTGCAAATGGGCCCTAAATAACATTAATACGTTGAATTTCCTTGATTTTTAAAAAATAAATTCTTCCCAGACTTAGTATCCCCGACATTTGTTCCTTGACGTTTCCAGGTCTGGGGGAACCCTGTAGATTGATGATAGCAGCACTTCCATCACCTAGCCACAATGACACATGTATTTTCAGGCTTGCAAAGGTGTTTTCAGGCTGCATTTCAAGCAGACTAGAATAAATATTCCAAATTAAACAGAGATAAAAAAGGCGCAGGTACGAGTAGGCCATAAAAAATAATGAAATCCTCGGTAATTCATGGCCTTCGTTGAATACGTTTAACACACTTTATTGATTGCTGTAGAAACGCACGTAGAAACAGGAGAAAAGGAAAAAAAAAGTTAAGAGGAGAAACCCGGGGAGATATATGCTAAGACTGAAAGCTATTACCGGAAAAAAAATTTAATATTAAAATTTCCACTGCGTGGCACTTAAAGAATGCCTCACTTCACGCAAAGTGGCAAAAGCATGACAGTAATAGATAACGACGAAGAGAAAAATATGTTAAATGCATAAAAAATGGCACAAAATTGAATGAAGAGGTAATGCTGCTGCTTCATTCATTCAATTCATAAATTCGGGTAAAGGCAGAGGTGACGGACAAAAATTGAATAAAAAAAAAAAACTGCCAACAAACCTAACAACACGGAAACATTATCTTAAGATTATCGGTTGCCATGGTGAAAAACTGCTAGTCATAAAAATAAAATGATTGAAAAATATGAATAAACAGATTGCCCAGAAGGAGTAAGTTTTTAAAAGAAAGGGCACGGCTACGCGGCATCACATCAGGACTTGCCCATGAACTTTTGTCAAGAAGTTTAGATTATTTTCGATGGCAATTCTGTGTGTGCACTTGATTAGGAAGTCTTGGATGCTCCATCCACTGATAGCTAAATATGTTGCCCAAGACCACTTTTTGAACACTGCAAATTTCTATATTGTTGAAAAATGTTGCTGAATAACGTATGCTTCCCAGCATTGCAGTCGTTCAGCCTGGTTTATATTTTGGCAAAGTACCATGACTGGTGGCCTGGAAGATGTTCTTCGGGTTGATGGAGTGTTTCAAGAGTGCCAGAGAGCATCTTGAGCAATACGCGTCAAAACATAATCAGTTTAATCTTACTCTTGTCACTTCAGTATTTTACACGCGTCTTCAGCACTGCATCTTTTAAAATATGATAAAAATTAACCTACATGTCAGGTTTTAGAAAAAAAATTCTAACCGAAAAACAAGCTCATCATGTACATGTATGTGGTGAATACACCAAGGAACATCTTAGGAAGACGATGCACGAGATGTGTTTATTGGAAAGCAAAATAGGACTTTGAGGAGATGGTATAGCTCTACCACCACTCTACCATTTACGAGTTCTTAACATTTTCTTTGCCAACTATTAATGCTTAGATCTGCATTTGCTTTTGTTTGTTTTTTAACTTTTGTTTAAGGTTCAAGTAAAGTCCAAACGTTCGGTCTATGAGAGATGCTCAGAGAAGTTGACGGTCATTGTCTGTCAGAAATGCTGAATTGGCCTGCGTTTTTTGGGCGAGGGAAAAAGCCTATCATAAAATTAAAATTTTTTTTTGAACAACTGATGACGTTTACATGTATTTTTCTACCAAATTTCATTAAATTTACACAGCCTGTTTTTTGTTTTTTTAATGATTGCTGAAATTTAAAGAACACCACTTGGTTGTCCCAGTGTTCCTTTTGGTAGGCTAAGAGTTCTCCAACATCAATTTCACAGCTGCACTTTAAAGAACATTATTCCACGGTTCGATTTCAGGATAAATAGCATTCTTAGACGACAATTTACGAGTTCTTAACATTTTATTTGCCACCTATTAATGATTTCCCACCCTACCATTAGGCGGTTGCCGTTGCATATGCATTTGCAACAAATTATGTTCCACGGGGAGTCCCTTCTTCCCTTGGAATTTTGGAAACAGAACAACATAATTTGTTATAACTAAAATGTATTACGATGCGTTCAAAACTTCATCAGATGCATCTTATGTTTCAAAGAAAATGCAGCGTCAAAGACCATGAGCTTAAGTTGCTTAACCCCATACTGTTTGAGCAGCAATGGATAATTTTGCCAATTCGTGATGCCATTTTAATTACGGAAATTCAGACACACTGAGAAATAAAATACTTTTCTGAACGACGCGAGGGGTAATCCTGACATTTGATAAAATTAACGTGTTTCATTCTCCTTGAAGTGGGAGGTATAATAAACTGCATGCATTTGAAAAGATACTTGATTTTCAAATATTTGACAAATGTGTTATCGCATTTTCAAAAAAAAAAAAAAATGGAAACCCATTTGCAAAACAAACAAAGTTTGAAAATGCATTTAGGTTTAGACAACCTGTAATTGAGAAACTCATTTCAAAATACATTTCGCAAAGCCTTTTTGCAATAATGCAGTTTTGAAATGCATTTCATCAACTGGCAGTACATTGGAAATGCATTTCTTGTCAATCTGAGGATGTCAAATGACAGACTGAGCTATGAAGCAATAACATTTTACGATTATCTGGACGTGAACGCACGCAGCTTGATACATTAATTTACAACATGATCGTTGACATCACGTTGTCATCATATCGTTGATTTTATCGATGGACCTTAATACCAGGGTGGCCACAAAATGTTAATTTTCAATTTCCCTGACTTTTCCCTCACTAAAATGCAAAATTCCCTGACCAAAACTTACTCGTTAATGCATTTCAATTTTTTTTGTCATAATGAAAAATAAAATAACAATTGCAATGAGAAGCTTGGCAAAATACTAGATTTTGTTAAA